>JARHVA010005068.1:562500-570000 GCA_037957365.1 Torreya grandis | reverse complement strand
TCTCTATACCATGGCATATTTTAGTTAATAAAGGCTGATTTCAGAAAGGAAACTGCATCACAAGTGGTTTATGATCACATTACATCATAAAATCATATATATGATTTTATGATGTAATGTGATCATAAACCACTTGTGATGTAGTTTCCTTTCTAAAATCAGCCTTTATTAACTAAAATATGCCATATATATATATATATATATATATATATATATATATATATATATATATATATATATATATATATATATATATATATATATATATATATATGATTTTATGATGTAATGTGCTCATAAACCACTTGTGATGTAGTTTCCTTTCTGAAATCAGCCCTTATTAACTAAAATATGCCATGGTATAGTGAATTTATTATGTAGTGTGATCCTACGTCAAGGAGAAATTGTGGATGTCCATAGGTTAACTACCTTCACATAAAATAGAGAGTCACAAGTTTACATAACATACAACAGTTTCACATGCACTGAAGAAACCAAAATAATATGAAACACATGTTGATCCAAGGGATTGGTAATTTATGCCAAGATATTTCACAACAGACCAATTAAACACATTGGTAAGTGAAGCATAAGGATCCATGATTCTCATCGGTCCACTTCATGTGCACATGTAATCCTAGATGACATAAAATATCCATCATATAACATCATGCTCAGTTTTAGAGATACTGAGTTCACCAACACCTTATTTCAAGGAAGGGTGTGTTCCAACAAATCCCATAAATCTATATCCATGAGTCTTGAGAAGTTACTAACAATGTTTGCACTTCATAGATTAGAGGGCTCACAATACCTATTAATAATGAGATATCCCCAAAACTTCCTCACTTGTCCAAGAATGTAAGTTACATTCACCCCACTAGGCCCTCTAGGCTTAATTTAAATCCTTGAACCTCCCAATAGTATTATATCTCATCATCATATGATATCTCACCCATGCAAGCTATCAATGATCACCAAGTATGGTTTCTTAATTCCAACAACAAGCTCTATCACTATATTTACAATCAACTTGTTTCAACAAGTCAAAGGTTGAATAATAATGCTTACTTTAATACAACATAATATTGAGAAAAGATGAACTTAGCCAAGGCTCCATGTGAATATCCTATCATCATCATGGAAATTATATTTTCCCACAATCATTAAATATTGTTGCAATCACAAAAGACAACCTCATGGATGTAAAATAGATCCATGATCATCATAACATCCTCATGGATTCCAAAACTCAACCCAGCATCAATTAAACATCCTCATGATTTTAAAACATATCCAAGGACAACATAGCCCTTTTTGGGATTAAAATATACCCATGATTAAAATAAATAATATCATGGAATCAAATCATATCCACACACTTAATATATTCTAGCCTTTTAGAGTGATGAAACCACATGCTTTTTCATTCAACTTAAAGGAGGTAAATTGATCATAATGAAATCAAGCCTCAGTTCAGTTGAAATGCATAAATTTTCAACACCAATAATATTATGATACATAATACTTATTTGATTTCAGCCAACCATATCAGAGTTTTTAACCCAAAAAACTTGCCCAGACTTTGATTATAAGTCTATTAATAATGTAGAGTGAACCTTTGTCTTTGACCTTTCATATCTTTGACACATATATAATATACTTTTCCACACAAATTTTGTGTTATCAAATTCCCTAATTGGGTTCAATATCACTATCTTAGGTAGTCTTAAGGTTGAAATGCCTGTGAAATCTCATACACTTTGGTTTTATGTTCTAAGATCTTATTGTTTTTCGACCCTATTCACCTTCAACCTTCATTCTTACATCCCTCTCAAAGCATGGAATAATTTGTTATACATTAAAATCATTATTTTAAAATTTTCAATTTCTATAACTAACTCTACACTTCTTTTGGCACATTGAGAATGTGGAAAAATTGGCTAACTTCTAACTTAACCACTAGAGTGACTCACCATGTGAGTAATTTATGTACTTAAGTATTAATTACCACTATTATGAACTCTTATAAACCTAAAATGACTCAAAATAACCTACTAAAACCCAAAACATGACATTTGACCCATATATACAAGTAGTATGTGATGCTCCTGCATCAATTACTTAAGATAAAACAGAGCTTCACAAGCAACATAATACTTCATTTTTTTATATTTATGCAACCAATCATGCATAGTAAAAAATAATATTAGCAAGAACTTACAATTGATTGCCCTAGCTATAAATAAATTAAAACTATATAGAAATCTTAGTTTGTTAACAATAAGTTCTATTAATACCAACAAAAGATGTAAGGAGAAACTCCTTGATATTTTTGCCCAACTATAGAGGGTCTAACAATGCCTTACAAGTGTATTTATGTTTTATATCTCATCATGGCATAGTTTAGTCAATCAAATTGATATATACCCAACTACAAATAGAAATAGCTATATATACATAAAATCTTAACATCACCTTCCCCAAGGTTTATTCTCATGTTTCCCAAAGGAAAACTTGACTTGGTACAACCTTGCTCAACCAAGATAAATTTAAACTCGAGGAGATATCCTTATTCCAATTATAACCATTCATCTTAAAAGTGCCATGCTATTTCCATAATTCTAACATTTGTGTTCTTTTCAAAAAATTAAATTGGGTATTCAGTTTACTGAATAATAAAATACAACATTATTATCTATAAGAGTAGCAATAGTTATTGCAACCATTTGTGATACATATCTCCTCAATGGTTCAAGACATTCTCTTAATAGTGGAACGTGTAATCTCAACTGATTTACCCAAGTAGATGAGCTCCTCATACCCAATCTAGCCCTCCAAGTTTAAGTTAAACCCTTGATCTTACCTAGAGCATAATGTTCCAAGTGTCTAGTGTTGGTTTGCCCATACAACACATCAAATGATACAAGACATTATTTCCATTTATTCTAAGATTGAAACCTTTATCACTTATCTCCCATTGACTCACCCATACAATTCAATGGCTGATAAGTGAGGCTTTCCTAAATGCAACTAATATTGGGAAGGGTTAACCTAAACAAGGCCAAGGTAGAGATAAATGTCCATCTTATAAAATCAAACTTCCATCATCCCAATGTTACATAACAACACCAAATTATTCACATTAGATATCATACCTTTTAGGTCGATATACTCATGTGTACACAAATTCATGCATCAATTGTATTATCATATTTTTCACCCATATAAGTAGGTGGTGGGAACTTCTTGAGATCCTTGACACTTGGATCAACTATAATCAACACCCTCATTTTCAACACATGTCTATTTGATTAATCAATCCTAGATTGTGGCAAATCTCAAGAAAACATTCTTGAGATTATTCAACCCATGTTCTAGTTTTCCAATCATGACTAGAATGGCTTCTCAAACTATTAAAACTCCATTTAGGACCTCTCCCTGCTTATCAAGTCACTCATGTCTTGTATTTTCTCAACATGAGCACCGCCATATTTGATTCTATTCTTATTATTAAGAATCATAGAATAATATTTTAAACATATTTCCATTTTAAAACATCTCTTTGAGTAACAACTGGCAAGAACCCAATAATAAGTATAACTTAATTCAGTTTTAAAATGAATTAACATTGATCTTGACTTCTAGGGAGTGAGATAATTAAACATTATTCTCAATAATAATCATAACATAAGTTCTGATACCAGATGAAACAACCCATTTTTTTGGTGGAATTTATAATAGAGTATGCAACAAAAGTACGTGAAAAACCCACTATGCAACTTCACTATGCATGATGCATCAACATAGAACTACATAAGATGATTAGACAAACCATAAATGGGTTGGGTAATATAGACACTTATATAAGGATGAGCATCTCTAGAAGGTTCCATAGATAAAAAGTTTGCTAGAGGATGATGTACCATTCGAGGGGTATTATTGTGCAGGTCTACACTAATAGCCTACAAACTTTATGGAAGGTACTCATCATCCCTATCAAACCACCTAGGGATTCATAACCCTATTTATGTATCCAATCACCCTATGTAGTTATAGCTTGGTGATATAAGAGGATAAAAATATTTGTTCATGCCTTAAGTATTTGTATTATCATAAGCAGTGTACAATTTAGTTCAGTGACCAAGGTTAAAGACTAACAAATAGATTTAGGATGGCAATGAGTTATCTTACTAGGGCATTTTAAAACATACAAGTTTGATAGTGAGGTGGTACCAAAATAAGTATGGCAGGTCATAAAAGAAGACCAATATATTATCATACCCAACTTTTGATTATGTAAGTTTTACAATATTTTAAGATTAGTGAGTAGATAACATTAAATTGATATCAATATGATGCAACATATAGCTTTAAAACATAAAACCTTTATGATCACACAAGTGAAGACCAGTTTGGGTTCTATTCCCATTAGATCATTGCACCATGATCCATAACCCTAGGGGGTCATTCTACCCATATTCCTTCACTTGGTGTATGCTACCATATCACATATAGCTCCATCATAAGGAAAATGATTATCATGGAGATTAGATAACTACATTCCCATTACCAGTGTGAACCTTTAACTCTCACCAATTAGTTATTCACATGTTTAAAATGAACATAACCTCCTTAACAACCTCATTATATAAACAAGGACTCATCTATTTAGAATTGTTACTCGATGTAAAATAAACACTAGTTCTTATAATGAACCATCATTAATAGTTCTACCAAGTTAGTACTATATTAATAAATACCCTACCATAGGGTTCTTGCACAAATAGTTCATTCAACTCTATTAAATAAAAATAATAAATGATTTAACCATTAATAATAATGACGTATTAGAATGACAAATTCACAAGTCAATAATTTTTTTATTTCTCAATTTGCCAATAGCCCAAGGGAGCCAATGTGAATAATTGAAATATTTGATTAATAACAAGTTTTCCACAAAACCAAAACAAAGTGCATTGTAATTAATTTATCCAACACTTTACAGTATAACATAGCCCAACCAACAATACACAAACACACACACACACACACACACACACACACACACACACACACACACACACACACACACACACACACACACACACACACACACACACACACACACACAATTAAAATGAGCTTCTATACTTAATTTCTTAAGAAATAAGTGTACACAAAATTAAGATCAATAATATAGGTATAAAAAGAATACCTCATGCACCTCACAACTAACCAACAAGAGGGTAACAATATAAACATCTCTTACAACATGTTCCAATAGCCATAGTCTAATCAAACCATCATTCATATTAATATACCTATAGCCATGGATTATATATAATATTTAATTCCAGCTACCCAGGATGCCCTTCCTTTAAAATAAGGAGGTTTCATTACAAGTTCACATATTAAAAGAGTGATTAGAATATCTATTTCATAAGATTACAATATGAAATTTTGTAGGAAATTTAAGATTATTATTTACATGCAATAATACACCATTCCAAGTCTTAATAACAAATTGTTAAGACTATTACAGTAGTGTAAAAATCCACTAATGACTAATAGTTCTAACATAATTATAACCCAACATCCCAATGCACAAGGAAAGAATTAATACTACCATACATGTACTACATTTAGAATAGGGCAGCCATTCAGAAATAGTCTAGACTATAATATTTATGCATATAATTAGAATCAACAATTTGACTTCATCATTCCAAATTTTTCATTGGTTAACATGGGTGAACCCAACACTTTAGGTGGCTAACAAAATATTTAGGTAATGAATTTCAAAAAATGAAGAGCTAAATATATTAAAATCCTCTACAGTAGAAAATGGTGCAATAAATGTGTCAGCATAAAGTTGAAAATGTGAAATCACTTCTAGTAAAGATTCATAAAGTCAAAATCTATATTAATGAATCAAGTTTAAAAAGAGAAAAAATTCAAGTTAATTTAATTCCACATTAAAGAAAATTAGGAATCTTCAAATTTATTGCTATAGTAACATTTGCATTTTCAAAAGGATAAATCATCAATGAAACTATTATATAAACCCCAAAGACAAGTAGGGTATTTTAAAATCAATATAAATTCTATAAAATAGCATTAACAATGCATATAATGGTCTACAACAACTAGGAGAATTCACTTTCTCTCTAATCATAAATGTTTTATTGCTTTAGATCAATTTATTTTTCTCTAACATTGAGTATAATAGCCACAACAAGAGAAAATAGTTAAAATGCATAACATGTATACTATCAAATATGCTAATCATAAAAGCAACAACCAACTAGTTGATAAAAACACATGTAGATCATTCAAGGTTTCTATAATCATACAATAGAAATTATTATTTTTAATAAGAGAGTAAAATCATGGAAAAAGAATGAAAACTAGAGAATTAAAGGCAACTGAATTGGTGCTACTAGCCAAGGGTAAATAACCTTCTCTTTGTCTAAATGTCATTACATCACTGCCTAGTTTATTTAAAACTCACATGTCACCCATTATTAAATTGAAATATAAATAGATTTGTCTTACTCCTTAAGGCCTTAGATATTATGACAATTTCATACATATTTAATCTAACATTGTTTCAATTTATTAAACATGAATGCCTCAATCTAATTAATAAGTAATGACACTTGTGATCACCTCTATAGTTACCACATAAGGTATAGTGGGAAACTCATAAATTTTTTTCATAATACTCAGCCCATACTCATTATGCCATAAAATTAAGAATTACTAAATGGTATAAAAACTTGCATTATATTATGATTAAATGCATAACTAAATCACATAATATAGACTACTAACATGCTCAAGAAAATCATATAGCTATAGTAGTTTCATTACAAGCTCCAAACTATACTAACTCATTTATTTCCTATATAATTTCCATCCATGGGTCAAAAAAGTGTAACCAACACTACATCATCTAGTTAATTTCTAGCCATACACATGATTAACATATTTAATAAGAAACTTCTTGAAATATAGTTATTTGCCATTTCCTAAAACAAGGATTTCATATCAATGATAGACTAACTTTGAAGTAAAAATCAATCATAAGGAATGAAAATAATCATAAAGTTCACATGAAATTCATCATAATCAAAGTATGAAAAGCATATGATCATCATAAGACCTTATACATATGTTGAGTGTTAATATTCATGCAATCTAAAATTATCACACTAAAATAGGAAATTCTAGACCTTCACTTAATAAGTGTAATCTAATACAAATCAATACTAGTGACTATAATAATGCAAACAAGGTTGAGCATACCCTCAGCTAGAACATGTAGAAATATATTAATTCCCAAGATCACAAATACCCCAAACCATTATAGCTAATATTTTACAATCACTATGGTAGAATAAAATGAAAGCAAAAACCATCTAAATATAGGAAAACAAGAGCATAACAAGATATTTACACACAAATCAACATACACAAATCATAATTTTTCCCTTG
>JARHVA010005068.1:435000-557500 GCA_037957365.1 Torreya grandis | reverse complement strand
AACATTTGGAACATGGACCATATTTTAGAGACCCTATTGGATGTCAAAAGTCCATTAGATGACTCAAAGGTCCTCACAATAGAAATTTTAAGTGAAAAAGTGACCTTTTGAGGAAGTTGTAGAGTTAAAATTCTACATTTAGCTTTACTTTGGGTTCTTCAAGCAACTTTACTTTGGGTTCTTCATGGAGCTTTACTTTAGATTATTTATGACTGACGACTTCAGTTTTTCCAATACTTAAGACTTTAGACTCTTAGAAGGTAATAACTAGCTACTAAAACCCTAAAGTAAGTAATAGGTTTAGGAAAACTTGAGTGGGTCATGGACAATGTTCATTAGGTTTCTAGGATTACTTAACTTCCATTTCAATAATGCAATAAAGTAACTAGTGAAACCAATTTAGTCTAACAAGAGTAAATTAGGCTAGGGGACTCACATTACTTTTACTTAAGTTTGAAATGTAAGTAAAGCACTATCAAGATCCCAATTTGGTCTAGTAATTAATTGGGCAAGGAAAACCCAAATTGGTCTTAGACTCAGTTTCTATTTTCTTCAGAGGAATTATTTTAGACATTTTGTCTAAAATAATTTCCCCAAAGTGGTATTTTATTTTCAAAGTACTTTTCAAGAAATATTCAAGGGCACTTAAGTAAGAAAAGCATCCTAAAATTTTTTTCTCAAGGCTACTCTCTAGGGGAAATGGTCTAGTTTCAAAACTATGAGGGATAAGTCTCTCAAGGAAATGGTCCAATTTCAAAATTATGAAGGGTACTTTTCTTTTGAAAAGGCACCATAGTCATAGTTCCAAAGGGTCTCAAATAGAAAGTCTGAAGGATAATTTTTCAAGGGAAGTATCCCATATACTTTTCTCAAAGGGTACCTTTCTTCACCAAAAGGTGTCACAGACAAAGTTTTGAAGGATCAATTTTTAGATAAAGTCCCCTAAGCTAAAATATTGAAGTTAAAAGTCTGAAGAAAATGGTTTGAGGAAATTGGTGACAGTCATGTCAATGTCAGATACAGGCACATAGATGTGAAATTTTTACCTCATAAAATAATTATTTGCATTTAAAAGTCATCAAAATGTCCTCAACTAAACATAGAATTGATAAGTGTCAAGATCTTAGGTACTTGAATAGATATCCAATGACATGTAAGTGATCTATGGTCAACAAGTCAATAGATCCCATAGATAAGCATGAAGGTGAAAAATGGCAAGATCTTGGGAGTTAAATCTAATGGAGGGAGGTGTCTGATAGATTGATAAGTAAATATAAAGAGTATATGAATATGTGTCAAGTGTCAATAGTGCATGAATTTGAAAGAAGATATAATGAAACTTATTCAACCTATCAAAGGATATCAATGGTGTGAGATGGAGTCAAATAATCAGTGAATCTTGGGGATAAATGTAAATCCAAGCTTAAGGTAGTGGGTCTTAAAGATCTATGGTCTGCATCCAATCAGATCTTAGATCTAATGGTACAAGTGAAGGTCAAAGATATAATGGAGTTGAGTTGCATTGCAAAAAATCAATGTGAAAAGTATCGAGTCTAGGACATTTTCAATGGAGGTTGGTGAGCTAGTTTTTGACCCCAAGAAAACAAATATAAGGAGCTAAGCTCGAGTTTGACTTGAACTAGTGGAATATATGGAACCAAGTTTGATACAGATCTCTATGGAGCCAAAATGAATATTTTTAGACCAAGCTATACCATTAAGGCTCTACAAATATAGATTAGGTCTTTTAGACCTAATGTAGATCAAAGGTTAGCAAGTTGGTGGCTAGATGGGACCAGGCATCAATTAGAGCATAAAGGACTATAGAAAAACTAATGTCCTTAGATTTGTTCCCATATATATTAGATCTATAAAAATGGAGTAGATATATGATAAATTCAAAAGGGGCTCATCTATTGATGTGGCTCAATCATCATCAAAGTAGGTGCTCCATCACTCAATGCATGACATGATTGTCAATATCAAGATTTGAGGATTTGATCCTCATAAATAGGTCAAGTGGACTTAGGGTCTTGAGATGGTGAAATGGTACTTATAAAGGCAGCTAGGGGAATTTATTTTTGCTCAAAAAGGACTTAGTCATCATGGAAAAAACCCTTGTCTTTAGTAGGACACTCTCAACCAATGAGAGGAGCTCAGGGATTAGTGGGATTTCAAGAAATTCATTTTATTGATCAAGACATGCATACAAAAGGAAAACAAATGTTACCACCTCAATTCTTAATCTTGAGTACTTTCCTTCAAACTTCAAAGCATTGTTCCCATCTCTTTTTCTCTTTTTTCTATACATAGAGGCTTTTGAGCCAAAAAATTGATCCTCTCTATTTTTTCTCTAATCCATCTCTTGGGCATGACCAAACTCTACCAAGATGGAGCTTGTAACCTCTTGAAATGAATAGAATCATGTGTTTTATATTTCATTATTTTTGTATAGTGTGTACATGTCAGATTTGCATGTGGTAGAATTTTTTCCCTTGCCAAATTATGATCTCACTTAGTTACTAGTTCATCTAGTTATGTTGGTTATGTTTAGTGTTCTACATCTCTTAATTTAAGCCTGCATGTGGATATTATGGTTGGTTAGTGTCTTAATTTATACCTCTCCCTTTACTTACCTAAGATTAGGTCAATTGGTGAACCTATTCATGAATCACAAATGTATGATAGATATTTAGGATCCTAGATCTAGTCTTTTACTTTTTTCATTAGCATTTTAAGAGTCAAGTAGGGTGGGTTAAAACATAATTTAGGTCTATCACCAATGTTATCTTAGATTTCCATTTCATGTTTTCTCTCTCTCTCTCTCCCTTTTCCTTGGTCATTAGTAGGTCTTAGTAGTGGAAATGACCTAAAAAGATGCATAAGAGGAGCTAGCCTTGTTAAAAATCCTAGAGGTCTGACCCCATTATAAGATACCCATAGCCTAGGTTCATTCCAATGTTGGAATAGAGTTTGAGTAGTGAGGCCTGAACAATCTCCTTACTTAGTAAGGGTGTAATTTTAGTCTATAATAGTTTTTAACATGCCCAATGGGATAAGGTCCAAAAGAAGAGAAAGATTGTTGGTGTGTCTTTCCTTTATCAGCTTTTGAAATCAAGCACATTAGCACCAATGGAGACTCCAAATCAGACTTATGGTTATAAGAAGACCGAGTATGTCTTAATGAAGTGTTTAATCAATTTTTTCATCTCATTTGATATATGATGTTAGTATTAATATCTATGGTAGTTACTCCTATCCACCCCATTATCAACAACCCCAATATGACCCTCATAATCCATATGAGCCTTATCATCCCTACAAATATTTATGTCAAAGTTATGAGGATCCTTGGTAAGTTTACCATGATCCTTATTATCAAAGAGATATCTCTTACCTTCTTCATGACCCTCACTAATAACATGAGGACCTATTTCAATCATATATATAGGAATATTATCTTGATCCTCCATATGAATAGTAAGCCCATCATAATACCGATCCTCATCGACCTTATCATGAGCTATCTATACCATCACTTAAGTAGAATCTAATAAGCCTTGAGAAACAATCACTATAATTTAGATCATAGAGATGTTATGGTAGATATGTCCCTACTCACTTGATTCATCATGTGAGAGAGTCATTACAACAAATAAAATTAGATTGGACACCTATTGAGAGAGAAAATTGAAACAATCTCATAGGTGAAATTATGAATTTAGGTGGTTACATTTAAAATATTTAGGACAAGATAAAAGAACTTGTCAAACAATAGGTCCAACCTCACCAACCTTATGTGCCTACATATACACCACCACAACCTTCTTATGTGCCATCCATTCCTCCTCAAGAGATCACTCCAAGTGCCCCTTTGTGTATGCCAAGTTCCTCATGTGTTTCTTAGGCATATCCTTCCTAGACATTTATCCAAGAGAGTTGTTAAAGAAAGGAGGAGATTGTCATGGAACAACTTGCTGTTGTGATCCAAGACTCCATCCTTCCTCAAGAACCCCTTATGAGGTCCTTCAAGGTTCCAAGATGTAATTAAGTCGTGAAATCATGGAGTGGGAAAAATGAGGCAAGTTTGGATTTGAAAACCCAAGATAAAGGAGGATCTGAGCTTATGCTAACCTATCTCTTACCTCTTCAAGATCCTTCTTGTGTTCCTAACTACCTTAAAGAGAAGATATTCTAGGAGAATATTGATAAGCAAATCAGAGAGTTAGAGCTAAAGGCAAGGAAAAAAGAGGAGAAACAAAATCAAAAGGTTCAAGTAGAACCTTAGTCTTTTCCATCTTGGAACCAAGTCATGCAGTCAAGCAAATCCAAGGTCATTTAACCTCCATCTTACCCTCCTAAAAAATCTAGGTCATTTCCATCTTGGAAATCCATCTAGAGTAGTATGCCAAAGGAAGAGGAAGACATGATTGTCAAAGACAAGTAGTTGAACCAAAGAGGTGTCACATGTGTCTCTGCTCCATTGGGCTCATCTCAAGGGTATCTTTTGCCACTCATTGAGGAGGTAGGTAGTGAACTCCATGTTGAACTCAAAATTGATAATGATGAATTGTCAGAGTCAAAAGAGGAGATAAGTATTGGGACACCACTTGGTGAGAGCAAGCATGTCTCAGTCTTTCATGATGTCAAAGAGGATGAGTTACAAGAGTAAGTGAAAGTTGAATTTGAGATCCAATAGAGGGAAGCCTTAAATGTGCATCAAGAGGTTGTTTCTCAAGAATCCTTTGGTCACATATCAGTTGTCCAAGATTAAGAGATTTCTCAAGATCTTGTGGTAGCTAATATAGATCAAGTATAGGCTCATATTTCTTTTGAAGGTATTCATGAGGAAAACTCACATGGAACCTTTACTAAGGTAAAGAGAATTCTTGAAGAAGATGACCATTAGAAGAAACTATACCATGATTTCATGAGTGAGATTGATGAGCTCAAGATGATAGACTTGGATGATGGGATAGTGAAGTAGGTGGGATCTCCTAAAGATTCCATTAATAATTTGGACCGTGAAGAACACTAGCTTTATGACCCCATACATCAAGAAGATAATACTAAATAAGTGGTGGTTCTAGATGAGAAGGGGGACAAGGATGATTTGTAGCTACAAATGAAGCTCTTTCAAAATCTTGAAGATCTTGGTCAAGTTGAGGATCAAGTGCTTGACAAGGTGGATAAAGAATTTCCCATGGAGGAAAATGACCAAGATTGAGTAGAATATGCTGAGCTCTTTATTGATCCTAAGGAACTTGAATCAAAGGAGAATCCTAGTCTTATTAAAGACACCATGGAAATCAAAGAGGTATGCCTTATTGAGCCACTATTGGAGGTTGTAGTTGAGGATCCATATGAGAAAGCTAAGGATATCTAGGCACACATAGCTAACCTATTTGGAGATACTTGGTTCTCATTGAACATCACGATAAAGAGGTTGAAAATTGAAAAACTAATAAGTAGGCATTAAGACCAAGGTTTAAGGAGTTGTTGCCTCATTCAATTCCTCATCTTATGAGGCAATAAAATTTCAAAACTTTCCTTTTGATCTAGGAGGAAAGGTACACATAGTTTTAAAATATAAATTTTAGATTAGTTTTATTCAAATTACTTTAAGTGTTACTTTAGAACATTTATTTTTTATCCCTATTTTGTACTAGGTTAGTTGCCATTCAATAAGTTCCTTGGGCACTCTATTATATTTTGTTCTTTTTTGGTCCTTGTATTTTTTTCAAGAGAGGTCAAAGAAATATTGATAGCTAGTTCTAAATCTAAGTCAATATGTAGAATCCAAGTAGAGACTTCATGCCTAATGGATTAGATAAGGCACATGGTTTGGGTTATTTTGCATAGATAGGCATGCAACCCCTGTATGTTGCCAAAGATGTTGACCATTTTTGGACCACATAAGAAGCTCTTGCATGGTTTGATGAAGCATATAGGTTTTCATGTGTTTTAAACATTTAGATCATGGACCATATTATAGAGACCCTATGGGATGTCAAAAGTGCATTAGATAACTTAAGGGTCCTCAAAATAGAATTTTCAAATGAAAAAGTGACCTTTTGAGGAAGTTATAGAGTAAAAATTCTACATTTAGCTTTACTTCAGGTTCTTTGAGTAGATTTACTTTAGGTTATTCATGGATCTTTACTTTGGATTCTTTATGACTGAAGACTTTGGGTTTTCCAAGTCTTAAGATTTTAGACTCATAGAAGGTAGCAAATGGCTGCTAGAACCCCAAATAAATAATATGTTCAAGAAACCCATGTGGGTCTTGGATAGTGTTGATTGGGTTTTCAGAATTACTTAACTTCCATTTCAATTATGGAGTAAAGTAACTAGTGAAACCTAATTTGGTCTAACAAGAGTAAATCAAGTTCAGGGACTTGAATTATATCGCACAAACATGTAAATCATACTCATGAAATGATAATGTCTCATAAAATATTAATTTGACCAATTTTTTCAAATAATAAATAATAATGATCTATAAACCAATAAACATTCATACACACCACTTGATCAGATTACCTTCTTTTGGCATTGTGATGCTAGTAAGCTAGTGAAATCTATCTCACTACTTACTCAGTTCAACAATGTGAGATTTGGTTAACATAATATAACGAATATATTCATACATATTATGCCATACTAGAAACTATTTTACATACATTTTAAGCATAGGAATAATTAAAAAAACATACATTTATTCCATCAAATGTAGGAATGAATATCATATTATTATTATTTATCCCATAATAGAAATATTAACTATACTTTATACCATCTAGGTAAAATACACATTTAATTGTAGTTTATAATTACTATAAGTATTTTTCCAAATATACTACACCCTATGATAACCCAAATTATCATAGTCTAGTGTAATTAAGAATAACTACTAAGTACCACAACCAATCAAATAAAATAGTCATAAATCCATGGAAACATAAGCTTATATCCAAGAAAAAAGACATAACAAAGAGCATATAATATTTCATTCTAATATTCATTATACTCTCAGGGCTTGTATGCATGCATACACAAGTTTATATTATATAAAATATAGATTTAAACCACCAATAGAACTATATTTAGAAGAACACACCCCTGTTTACAAGTACAATCTATTTGCATATGTATATCTATATCCTTTTAAACATAACATTAATAATTTATAAATATGTAGCTTATTATAGTGTTATATCCACACTATATATTTTGTTTCACTTACTAAATATGGAAAGTGATCCCAAATCACAAAGCTTAACATGATATAATGGATACACTACACTTTAGCTATATATATGTTTCACATGTTACAACCATGACTTTAGAATACTACATATTTGGAATGTGATAGATATATCATGTTTATTGTTAACCATATAATATACATCTAACATATATATATACATACATACAGACTATTACATACATCTAATGGGTATATGTTAGAACTTATATGACTTAACTTAACAACTGATAATATAACTATATTATGCTTAGATTATATTATGATATATTAGATATGTCAGATTATGTTATCTTCATAATGTAAGTTACATAAAGTTAAAGTATATGGTATAAGATTTTATGGTATCATATTAAAGTATATAATATGATCGATATAACATGTATGTAGAGAGTCTAACCGTATATGATATATGGTATAAGTTATCCTATGTAAGTTAATATGTATACATGTCGACAATATGTATATAATATACAACTAACATGTATGGATGTATATACCATCTAGGTAGATTACATTAGGTATACAAATGATTACACAACCATGCATTAGGCATGTCAATACATTCAATTATAGTTCATATAATTTCATATCTTATACAAAACAAAGGCAACCCTCTCAGAATACATATTTAAATGGATGTGAATGGATATTGATGGTTAAATATACAAGTATGATCATTTCATACTCCTGAGACTCAACTCAGTCCTTAAATTGGATTAGCCATCTATATACAACCAAGTCAATTCAAATAATTATTTATTTAAATAATAAAAGTATTATTTTTGGTCAATATTATTTTCCAAACTTATATAGATCATTGTTATCTAAATTAAACTAGGAAACCTCACTTCACTAAATATGAGTCTAGGTTTTGTCCATTAATTTTTATTCATGAAAGCAAAGTACTTCCAATTTTAATAGTACCATATAAATCCCTTAGGACACTTATCATTCACTGAGCATGGCAATTTGGTATGTTGACTTAACTAGTATATATGTATGACTAAGCCTTGATGGAAAAAAAAATTAGTACTAGTCACCCAAATTATTGAGTAAAATTTAATTTACTAATATGTATTAGTTACACAGATCGATCATATGTTTAATACAAATTAACACTTATATCTGAAGTTGTATAGAATATGCCTAGCACATGTCTATTATTTTAAGATGCCAAACATTATTATCTAATTATGCTAGTTATTTGAATAAGCCAACTAGTTTAGATACTATATTAAGCTATGAGATATGATAACCTATATTATTTTAAGACACTCAACATATGTCGAGACTAAGATTTATGATAATTGGTTTTCAAGGATAAAGCTATAGTTTAAATCCATTAATAAGATCATATAATTTCCTTTCAAAGGATATGATAATCGATGTAGATCTATTCTTATTGTAGATATGACTTATACCCATAGCTCATAAATAATAAAATGATCTCTGATATATCAGGAAAATATGCTTTAAATTAGTTGTATGTGTTATAGAGATGTTACTAAGTTATAAATTGTTTTAAACATAGGATCATTGATAATAACCATACTACAGTCCAATATGAATTGCCTTATACATATACCATTATACACTTAGGGGTTATGTATTCAAAATATTATATATGTAACTAGTTTACCAATTCATTAAATGACAAACACACACACATACTTAATCATTAATTATGTAAACTCTAGCATGTATAGATAAATATATAAATTTAATAACATGGCCTACCTAGTACCCTTTATAGTTTCTTTCTTTGTTAATTCTCCTTGCTTCTTCTCCTTTTCTTCCAAATGCCTCTTTTGTGTGTAAACTCGATGTGGTACGCCTCCTTCTTCTCTCCTTTCATATGTCTCTCTTATCTTCTTTCATATTTCATATTACGATGAGAAAGGGGCATAATATTTTTTTATTTTAAATTTTTTTCTCCTTTTTATTTTTGTTTTTATTTATTTATTTATTTATTATTTTATGTATTTCTTTCTTTTAGTTTTTCCTAAATTTAGACTATTCTATTTCTTTTTATTTTTATATTTTTTTTTGATTTTTTGATTTTTCCCATTTTTTCCTCTCAATTAGAAATTTCTAAATTTTATTCATTTTAACATTAATTATGAATATTAGTAAATTCATTAATGAAATTAGCTTTTATTAATGCCATAATGGATTAACGATAAATAAATTAACAAATATGAATTTATTCTAATTACACTAATATCTAAAACATCAATACACACATGCCATGCAAGATGAATTTCCAAATAACCATTTAAATTATGCTAAAAAATCATGAGCAAACAACTATCTAATGCAAGAAGTAATGAATGCACTATGCTAACCATTTAATATGCACTCTAACTTGTACTATCTAATATGATGTGTGCAGGGCTATAGCCAATTTCTTTGTCATCTTTTGATATCTCTATCTATGTCACTCTCTCCGATGATGTTCTTCCTCCATCATGCTCTAAGGGATGAGTTCTCCTACATCAAACTCACAATAAGTAAGTAGTTATATTATAACATCATGATATACATACATCATAAGATGTAACTAAAATAACAAATCAACATATTCATAATGTAAACACAAACACTACAACTAACTCATCACAATGTAAACATGTAACCTAAGAAATATCCTACTATCCCATAACAACATATATCTCAAAGCTTAGTAAAAAATAACCAAATCAAATATGTCAACTATAAATATCCATGGATAAGTAAATAATTTACTTAGTGAGGAATTAGAATGTAACATCCTTCCCCCCTAAAGCTAGTCATTATCCTAGATAACTCTTATTCAAACATAAATTAAAAATTAAAAATATTGTTGAATAGAAAAACAATAGATTATAATAGTATCTAATCAAGTAAATAGATGTGGAAATATCTTATAAAACTCATCATAGTCCTCTTAGGTAACACTATACTCATATTATTGGTCCCATGAGATCTTGCACTAAGACATTTCTCTATTATGTAGATAAAGTTTATAAGTGTCAATTACCTTGATTGGTTCTACCATGACCACCCTAGGATCTACAACCTACAAAACATTCCAATCTAACACATGCATAAGATCAGCTATATACTTTAAAAGATAAGAAACATGGAAGACATTATGTAATAGATCTTGGACTAGTGGAAATGTAATCATATACACTATAGGATTGAGCACTTATAACACCTTAAACGGTCCCACATATCTTAGTGATGGTTTGTTGACTTCCCAAATTTAATTGAGTTCTTCTTTAGCTTAGCCCACAAAAACACTTTATCACCTACTAAAAACTACCTATCTATCATCTTCAGATCAACATAAATCTCCTAGATATCATTAGCCCAAACTAATCACTACCTGATTAATCTAACTTGCTCTTCCATCTTTGAAATCATCTCAGGTCCAAAGACTACCCTATCTTATAGCCTATCCCAAATGATTCGTGTCTTACACCTTATTCCGTATAGTGCCTCTAATGGTGCCATCATTAAAACTAATTGATATGAGTTTTTTTTATGTAAAATCAATGAATAGAAGATAATATTACCAATTATATTGATGATATATGCAATACATGTGCATATGATGCTCTAATACCTGATCAACTCTCTCAGTGTATCCATCATCCTTTGGGTGAATTGCAATGATGAAATTTAGTTGCATGCCCAAAGATGAATTTAGAGTTACCCAAAATCTAGAATTCATCTTCTAATTACAATCCAAAATGATCTTCTATGTAAATTCATGCAATATATACACTTCCTTTATGAACCTCTTCTCAAGCGTAGGTGCATCATCTATCAAATTGCATGGTATAAAATGAGCCACCTTGGTTAGTTTGTCAATAATTACCATGATCATATCATGTTTATTTCATGACATCAATAAACCTTGAACAAAGTCCATATTGATCACATGCCATTTTCATTTTGGTATATCATGTGGATATAACAACCCATCTAGATGCATATGCTCAACTTTCACTCACTAACATTCCAGATAATGTGAAACATAATTTTCTAATTTTTTCTTGATTCCCTTTTAGAAATATAATGGTTATATCTCTACCATGATATTGGTTACTCCTAGATGTCCTAAATATAAGGCATTATGTAATTCCATTAGCACTTTACCCCATAGATTCTCTTGATCTAACACATACATCCTTCCATTATAATGCAAAAGGATATCACTCTCTAATATAAATCATTTCTACTCATGATTCTAAGAATTCTCAGATAATGCTTTTTTAACTTGATCATAGAATTCATCTTTTGGTTAGAAGTAAATCACTTGGTCCTTAAAAGTACTCTTGATAGTATCTATGGCTACTATATACCTTCTATGATTTACGGTATTGGTTACTCTATTTTCCTTACCTTTGATATATTTGATATCAAAATCCTAATCAGATAATAACTTAGGATAGTGTCTCTAATGAGCATTAAAATTTGGTTGGGTGAAAATGTACTTGAGTCCTAAGTTATCCATCTTGACCTCAAGATGTTTTCCCAACAAGTAATGCCTCCACACTTACAAAGTATGAACAATAAATTCAAGCTATAGGTAATGAGGAGAATAGTTCACCTCATAAGGATTTAGCTTCTATGACTTATAATCTACCACTATACCATCCTGCATAAGGACTCTTCCTAATCCATCCCCTGATGCATATGTCATCATTGAAAATTGACCATTAGGGTCAGGAACTCTTAACACTATAGCTAAAGTAAGACTTCTTTTCAATTCCTAAAAATCTACTTCACACTTCTTTGACCAAACAAAACTATGGTTCTTCCATTTCAAAGAAATAATTAGATTAGCTATCTTAGAAAAATTTAGAATAAGCTTCCTATAATAACTTGCTAACCCTGTGAAACTTATTCCCTCATGTACATTCTTCAGCATCGACCATTCCATAATGTCTCTAATCTTTCTTGGATCTACTGATATACCATTAATATAGATAATATGTCTAATATATTACACTCTATCTTAGAAAAATGTGCACTTAGACCACTTGTTGTATAGCTTGTGCTTATGTAACTATTAGAGAAGAAAATTTAGATGTTGAAGGTGTTCTTATTCATTTTTGAGTATATAAGAATGTCATCCAAAAAAACCAAAACAAATTGATTCAGATAATCTATGAACACAGAGTTCATGAGTTTCATGAATTTTTTAGAGAATTAGTTAGCCTAAATGGTAAGACTGTGAACTCATAGTGACCATAATGATTTATAAATGTTATCTTTGGAATATCCTCATCCCCTATCCTTAATTGATCGTAACCTGATCTAAGATAAATCTTATAAAAGACTACTTCTCCCCATATTTGATCAAAATTATCATGTTGATGAGGTATCATATTCCTATTTTTGATAATTTACTTGTTCAATATTCTATAATCAATGCAAAGTCTAAGGGTACCATCCTTATTTGTGACAAAAACAAATGTTGCACCCCATGGTGACACACTTGGCCTGATTAACCCCTTAGACAACAATTCCTTAATTTAGCCTTTAATTTAACCAAATCAATGGTTATCATCCTATATGGTGCCTTAGATTATGGTTTTAAACTAGGTATGATTATGATAGAGAAATTCAACTCATGTCTAGGAGGCATACCCAAAAACTCCTTTGAAAACACATTATGAAAATATATAATAAATGGATAATCTTAGAGAGATGGTTCCTAAGGTTCTCCAATTAATTTATCTTGATGATAAATTTTTTTCAACCTTTTCCTTGAGCTCTCTTGAGTTGCATTGAAAAAATAGACCTAAGCTTCAACTCTCTTTTCTCTCCTTGAAATTGTGTCTCATTTCTAAAATCATTAAGACACTTCGCCTTATTCAAGTAAAATTTAACCTTGGAATTATTTTTTGTGATCCATTTGACTCTTAATATCACATCATATGACCCTAGTTTCTGTATATAGATCCACAACTATTGTGAATTTGGGCAACCCAATATTTTCTTCAATTAAACACTTATCAACCATGAATTTTGAGTCATTCCCATACTATACTGACCATGCATTTTTCATTATTCTAGCTCTTATAGTCAACTAAATAAGCATATTAAGATATATAAAACATTATGTGGCTCTTGTATCTATCAAAATGGAAACTAGATGGTCAAACAAAGTACTTGATAGCTCTATATGTAATGCTTGAAATTTGGCTTGCTAATTGTCAACTACTACATGAATTTATTGTTGAAAACTACCCTGATGAGGATTAGGGCCCTTGTCATTTGAATTTTCTTGAGGAATATCATGAGCATAATGGTAATCTCCACAAATGAAACAACCTCCAAGTGATCCTTTCTTATCAGTTTGTTGGTGTCCATTGAAACCGCCTTTGGAACCATTACCCTACTTTTTATTGATTGAACCATTATTGAAATTGGCATTTTAGTTTTTGAACTACTTATTGGAGTCTCCACTTCTATGTTTCTAATTATTCTTCTTGAAGGTTAACTTAGAATTTATAAATGTTTTTTTGAAATCATCCCTATACTATGAAAGAGACTCCGACTTTTGTTCTTATTTGACTACCTTCTTGAAGACCTGGTCCATGGTAGAAGGTCCATGAACATCCACCCCTCCAAAAATCTAGGGTTTCCATCCCATGATAAATATTATGATCATGAACCTATCATCTCCCTAATACTAAGGTATGTACTTCAAAATTTTGGTGAATTATTCCTAATACTCATTCATTGATAAGTATCCTATTTTAGATTTTGGAAATATATGAGATTCTAATCAAAATAAAGTTTTGGGAGACACCATGATCTGAATAATGCCATAAAATGATCCTAAGTAGTGGTGGTTGAGTTAAGATTCATTTAAACCTCTTATTAACACACCACATATCTACCTCTCTAGCCAAATGGTATACTCTCCATACTACCTTAGTGACCTCATAGTAGTTTTGAATATTTAAATACTTCTTCATATTAGATATCCATGCCTTAGCTCCATCACCTAGAAAATTTCCATCAAACTTAGGTGGGTTCACCTTCTTCATGTCTCTAGCCAACTCTACAACAACCTAAACTCTAGCATTTTGAGGGTTTTTTTGCTTAATGAAATGCTCTTCAGGTACATCTTGATATTCTTCCTCTTCATGACCATGAAACACATTCTCCAAAATTGTAATACTATCCCTAGTCTCATTCATGGCTACAATAAATTGATCCATCTTTGTTGATTGCCTAATGGCAAATCAACTAGGATCAAATAGAGGGTTACTATAATTCACATTCAATAGACCTTCTCCATAAACTCAAAATTTCACCATCCTTACTTATATCAACATAAGGATATGAATAGATTAGTGTACTCCTTAGGTCATAGAGTTTGAGTCTTAGTTCTAATACCCTATGTAACATCCCCGTTGGGATCTACCTAGAAATACATGATTGTTTAAATTTAAACACATAATTTAAATAGATTACACTACAACAATATAATAAAATATCACACAAAATACTCTAAGTGTGATGATATTAAATTAACCATAATACATCATATATCACTAATCTATATTATCATGATAAAAAATCATAATATGAATATAAAAAGTAATTACAATTAATCAGCCACAACTGATATATGCCAACAACCACTACTATTATTATATAATAAATAAGTAATTACATCTCTTCATGATAATGTTTAAATAATAAATACTTTACAATACATTATGAATATATAATATACATGGCTCCACAAATCTTAGTTCCCTAGACTCTAGTATCTATGACAATCTCAAGTGTTGTCTCAAAAATAGTACTATTGTTAGGATGGAGAGCATCATCTAAGAGATTTTACAAACCAACTATGGAACAAATATCACTTGTACTAATGCCATTAGGGAATGGCCCTCCCTTCATGGATGAATAGATAGTGATGGCATGAGAATTCAAAGAGATGAGCTAGTACATGTGTGTTATATGATTTTTAAAACTAAACATATGGTGTTTCATAGAAACCCATTATATTGTAAGATATCTCACAAAAATGTAAATCATACTCATAAAATGACATTGTCTCCCTAAGCATTACTTTGACTAAAGTATTCAAATAATAAATAATTGTGATTTATAGATCATTCAAAATTCATACACACCACTTGATCAAATTACCTTCATATGGCATTGTGATGCTAGTAAGCCAATGAAATTAGTCTCACTACTTACTCAGTATCAACAATGTGAGATTTGGTTAACATAATATAACCAATAGATTGATATAGATTACACCCTACTAACAACCATTTTACATGCATGCTAAGCATAGGAATAATAAAAAAGCATACATTTATTCCATCAAATGTATGAGTGAATATCACATTATTATTTATCCAATAATATAAAATATGACTACACTTTATACTATCTAGGTAAAATAGACATTTAACTATAGTTTCTAATTACTATAAGTATTTTCCAAATATACTACACTCTATGATAACCCATATTATCATAGTCTAGTGTTTTTAATCATAACTACTAAGTACCACAACCAATCAAATAAAATAGTCATAAATCCATGTAAATATAAGCTTATATCCAAGAAAATAGACATAAAAAAAGCATATAATATTTCATTCTAACATTCATTATACTCTCAGGGGTTATATATATGCATACACAAGGTTATATTATATAAAATATATAGAACTATAGTTAGAAGAACCCACCCCTATGAACAAGTACAAGCTATTGGCATATGTATACATATATCCTTTTAAACATAGCATTAATAATTTATAATTATGTAGCTTATTATAGTGTTATATATTCACACTACATAATTTTTTTCACTTACTAAATATGGAAAGTGATCCCAAATCAAAGAGATTAACATGATATAATAGAAGACTACACTTTAGCTATATATATGTTTCACATGTTACAACCATGACTTTAGTAGATTACATCTTTCAAATATGATAGATATATCATGTTGATTGTTAACCATATAATATACATATAACATGTATATATACAAAGATATGACTATTACATACATCTAACAGGTATATGTTATAACTTATATGACTTAACTTAACAATCGATAATAGATTATATTATTCTCAGATTATATTATGGCATATTAGATATGTTAGATTATATTATCTTCAGAATGCAAGTTACATAAAGTTAAAGTATATGTTATAAGATTTTGTGGTATCATATTAAATTATATAATATGATTGATATAACATGTATGTAAATAGTATAGCCATAAATAATATATGGTATAAGTTATCCTATGTAAGTTTAGATTTATACATGTCTATAGTTTATATATAATATACAACTAACATGTATGGATATATACCATCTAGGTAGATTACATCATGTATAAAAACCATTACACAACCATGTATTATGCATGTAAATACATTCAATTATAGTTCATATAATTTAATATATTATATAAAACAAAGGTGACACACTCAAAATATAGATTTAATTCGGATGTGAATGTATATCAACAGTTGAATATACAATTATGATCATTGAATACTCTAAAAACTAAGATCAGTCCTTGAATTGGATTTGACATTTATATACAACCAAGTCAATTCAGATAGTTATCTATTTAAATAATAAAAATATTATTTCTTTTCAATATTATTTTCTAGACTTATATAGATTATTGATATCTAACTTAAACCAAGAAACGTCACTCATTAAAAATGAGTCTGGGTTCTATGCATTAATTTTTATTCAAGAAAGCAAATTACTACTAGTTCTAATAGTGTCATATATATCCCTTAGGTCATTTCTCATTCATTAAACATTGTTATTTGGTATGTCAACTTAACTGATACATATGTATGACTAAGCCTCTATGGAAAAACAACTTAATACTAGTCACCCAAATTAATGAGTGACATTTGATTTACTAATGTATTAGTTATGTAAATTAACCATATGTTTAATACAGATTGATGCCTATACCTAAAGTTGTATAGAAGATTCCCATCACATGTCTATTACTTTAAGATTCCCAACATTATTATCTAATTATGCCAATTATTTGAATAAGCCAACTAGTTTAGATAATATATTAAGTTGTGAGATATGATAACCTATATTATTTTAAGATGCCCAACATATGTCTAGACTAAGACTTATGGCAATTGGTTTTCAAGGAGAAATCAATAATTTACGTCCATTAAAAACATCATATACTTTCCTTTCAAAGAATATGATAATCAATATATATTTATTCCTACTGTGGAGATGAATTATACCTAGAGATCATAAATAATACATCGATATTTGATATGTTAGGTAAATATGCTTTAATTTGGTTGTATGTGTTATGGAGATGTTACTAAGTTACAAATTATTTTAAACATAGGATCATTGATAATAACTATATTGCAATCCAATATGAATCACACTATACATATACCACTATACACTCAAGGGTAATGTATTTAAAAGATTATATATGTAATTGGTTTACCAATTCACTATACCAAAAAAACACACACATACCTGATCACTAATTATTTAAACTCTAGAATGTACAAATAAATATATAAATTTAATGTAAACTCTAGCATGTAAAAATAAATATATAAATTTAATAACATGGCCTTTGGTAGCCTGTATTATTTCTCTTTATTACTTCTCCTTGCTTCTTCTCCTTCTCTTCTAAATGCCTCTTCTATGTGTATACTTTGTGTGTTACACCTCCTTCTTCTCTCCTTTCATATGTCTCTCTTATCTTCTTTCATATTCCATAGTATGATGAGAAATGGATGTAGTCTTTTTTTATTTTAAATATTTTTCTTCTTTTTTTTTGTTTTCTTCTTTGTTTTTGTTATTATTTTATGTATTTATTTCTTTTAGTTTTTCCTAAATTTAGACCATTCTATTTATATTTATTTTTTTATTATTTTCTTGATTTATTTTCTTTTTCCCATTTTTCCCTCTAAATTGGAATTTTTTTAATTTTATTCATTTTAACATTAATTATAAAGACCAATAAATTCGTTAATTTAATTAGAATCTCTTAATGCTATGATGGGCTAATGATAAATAAATCAATAAACCATAATTTAATCTAATTATGATAATCTCTAAAACATTAATACACAAATGTCACATAAGATGAATTTTGAAATAACCATTTAAACTATGCTATCAGATCATGAGAAAAAAACTATATAATGTAATAAATAATAAACACACTATGCTAACTATTTATTATGCATTCTAACATGTGCTAGCTAATATGCTATGTGCAAGGTTCTAGTTAGTTTCTTTGCCATCCTCTAATATCTCCATCTTTGTCATCCTCTTCGATGATGCTCTCCCTTCATCACAATCTAAAGGATGAGTTATCATAGGTCAACCTCATAACAAGAAGGTAGTTAGATCATAACATCATGATATATGCATCATAAAATCTAACTAAAATAACAAATCGACATGTTCATAATGTAAACACATACAATACAACTAACTCATCATAAAGTAAACATGTAACCTAAACAATATCATACTATCCGATAATAACATATAGCTTAAAGCTTAGTAAAAAATAACCAAATCAACTGTGTCAACTACAAATATGCATAGATAATTAAATAGTTTGCTTAGCGAGCAATCAAGATGTAAAAATGCAACTATTTTTTGTTCATAGATGTGTGCATATAAGTTTGGTTGATTGAAGTGTGCCATGATGAGATTTGAAACATAAATAGACTTGTAAGTCATTGTTATATTCTCTATAATTGGACAATAATATCAAGGAGTTATTCCTTACATATTTTGTTGGTTTTAATATAAGTTGATGTGGATAAACTAAAAAATTTATATGTGTAATTTATAAACAGCTGGGGTAAACAATTGTAAGTTTTTTTTGGCTTATGTGTCTAATTATAGGGGAACATTGTTTCTCCTAAGTAATGGACTTATAAGTAAACTTTGGGTAGGTTTTTTGTGTTAAAAAATATGATATGGTTCGCTGATTGCAACCATTGTAACCTAGAAGTGAATAAGTATTATGCATCATAATACTAAGGTGCTGAAAATATATGTATTTTAGTCAGATTAAGGCTTGATTTTATTATGAGTAATTGGCCTCCTTCAATTTGAATTAAGAATCATGTGGTTTACTCACTCTAAAAAACTAAAAGCTATTAAGTGTGTGGATATGTTTTGATTCCATGATGTTGTTACTTTAATCATGGGTGTGTTTTAATCCCATAAGGAGGTTATGTTATCTTTAGATATATTTTACATCCATGAGGATGTTTAAATGATTTTGAGTTGAGTTTTGACATCCATGATGATGTTATGATGATCATGGGTATATTTACATCCATGAATATGTCTTTTGTGATTTGCATCTATATTTAATGGTTATGGGAAACTATAATTCCCATGATGGTGTTATGATATTCACTTAGAGCCTTGGCTAAGTTCATATTTTCCTAAGATTATGTTGCATTGAAACAAGAATTGTTAGTCAACCTTTGACTTTTTGAGTCAATTGGAAGGATAGTGACGGAAGCTTATTATTGTAATCAAGAAACCATGGTTGGTGATCATTGATAGATTACATGGGTGATCCATCTTATGATGATGAGGTATATTATTCTTGGGAGTTCCAAGGATGTAACTTAATCTTAGAGGGTCTAGTGGGGTGAATATAATTTCCTTGCTTGGGTGAGTGAGAAAGTTTTGGGGATATCTTATTACCAATGGGTAGCATGAGCTATCTAATCCATGGGGCATGAACATTGTTGATAACTTCATAAGAATTATGGATATAAATTTATGGGATATGTTGGAACACACACTTCCTTGAAATAAGGTATTGGTGAACTTGAGATCCTTAAAATTGAACATGATGTTATATCTTGGATATTTTATGTAATACAGGATGACATTTGGACATCGGGTAGATCAATGATAACCATGAATCCTTGTGCTTCACTTACCAGTGTGTTTAATTGGTGTGAAGTGAAAAATACCTTGGCATAAACTATCAAAATGTTAGATCAACATGTATGTCAAAGTATTGTTATTCCTTGAGTGCATGTAAAATTATTTTATGTTGTGTAAACATTATACATTTTGTTGATTATATAGAACCATGTAAACTTGTAACTTCTCTATTTTGTGTGAATGTAGTTAAATTGTGAACCTACACATTTGATTCTTGATATCATTATTTATATATATGATTTGATGATGTAAAGTGATCATAAACCACTTTGTGAGGTAGTTTTACTTCTGGAATTAACCTCTATCAACTAAAATCTACCAATGTATAGTGAATGTATTGTGTGGTGTACTCTTGCATCATTGATCTTTGATGCAAGTATGAGGTTTAGGATGAAGAAAACACTTTATCAATGATTATTAGATTGGTCATAGTCTAGGGAGTAGAGTCTCACATAGGATGAAAATCCACTTATCCCCTTTGCATGAAGTATCTACATAATTCATTTGGGTTGTGCATCATGAGTGCCACAAGATGGCCGTGAGATATTCATGCATAATGGTACCTCATGGATTGAGTGTTATTTTAACTACGTCTTTGAGGTTATTTTAAAAACAACCTTGTGAAATTCTTTGATGTAACCTTGTGAAGCACTAATTGGTCCTAAAAATTAGACTTTTATGTAAAAACAACAAGACTGAACTTGTTGAAATATAAGCACATATTGGCTTGTAAAATCAAGCATGCTTTGAATGAAATAATGGTTTAATTACCTGAAAAGAATGTTCTAGAAGGAATGTTTTGATTTTAAGGATGTGTTGACTGATAAAGAGTAATCATATTGTGAACATGGTATTATTTTTTTATACCTAAAATTAATATTTTAAAATGAATATTTCTAATTTGTTTAAGCATGGTTGGAATGCATGCTAATTTTATGTTTGGGAGGATAAATTTAAAGTCATGATCAGATATTTTTTTGATTTTTATGTAATTTTTAATGCTACCAAGAAGTAAGTGTAGTAAGATGGTGGGATTGTAATCCATGTAACCATATTGTGAGCTCACAAATGTATGGAGATCATGATAAAAACCTTGGGGTTGCATATAAATTCTTGGTATGTCTTATTCAATGTTTGGTGTGGTTGGTGCAAGACACTGCACTAACCCATGAATGAGGAATGATGAAAGAAAAGTAACTATAGAATGATGGATTTATATTCTTATTAACATTATGTAATCAATGTTACAAAGAAGATGTGTAATCACAACATGTGTTATAGAGACCATAGTAGTATGGTTGATGTTGTTGATTTTCATTTTGGAATGAATGATATAATGTTTTTGCAAAGCAGTTTTGAAAGTGATGGAATACCACATATCCATATGAATGTTGTATTGTTTATCATTATGTGGAAATGATATAAATTTATGAGTATATGTATGTGTGTGTGTGTGTGTGTGTGCGTACGGATGTGTGTGCATGTGCATATAAATTAAAATGTTATGCGAAGACATCATCTCAAATCTAAAGATTTTGGAAAAAATTGTTTAGATTGGAACTTTAGCAACTGTTGTTATGAAGTTACATATTTTTGTGTTAATATTTCTTCATAATGAGAGGAAAGTTCTACTCAAAACTATTTTACTATCAAAATTGTGATCATGAGTTTATGCCTAAGATGAAAATTTTTGAATACTTTTGTTTTGTATGAGTTAACAGTCATAAATTTATGATTCAAAAAGTACTAAAAACTCTTTTGTTGATATATATAGAAGTATATTTGGTATCTATATCCTATAATACATACTTTTACATGAATTAATTGATTTTATAACTACATAGGTGGCTAAAAATAGGTGAAATTCAATGGTAATGCATTAAAAATAACATTTTATTGATAAATTTGCCAAGGTGAGGGAAAGATCAAGCTGGATTATATTATGGAAAAAAAACATTAATGTTTTCTTGAGTGAAATAATAGGCTTTTGAGGCACAAAATTAGAATTTATATACATGTCTAATTTTAAATATTGTAAAATATTATGGTTGTATAGGTCTGTTCAACACCTCGTTTTGCTAACCATGTCCTTACAAAAGGAAACCAAGATGAAAGATCCATTTTATAGCCTAGTTAGATGGACATGGTTGTCCTAAGGGCATTATGTGAAACATCAACTAGGTAATGTTGTATATATATTCATGATATGAGTTTGATAATTCTATTTATTATACCAAGAGGTAAGTATAAGGTAATATCTTTGTTTTAATAATGGACTGTGTAATTACATAGTGAACATGCCTTTTGTTTTGATAATAATTGATAAAATTTGTTGTTTTGGTTACTTCCACTATAGGATTTTCAGTCAGCTTCCTATTTTGTGAAAAGAGTGATAAAGTATCTCTTTGGTATAGCATGACTCTTGGTTGTTAATTAATCATCAGGTAGACTCTTATTTAAGGAGGGGAGAATGTCATGACACCACCAGGTGACACATCTTTATAATTAGCAAATAAATACAGTGGCAGGCATCATTGGTTTTTAGATAGAATTTAACTATTTTTCTCGAATGCAAATCTTATGGTTTATATATATATATATATATATATATATATATATATATATATAGATATATATGTATGTATGTGTATATATATATGTATGTAAGTGTATATATATGTATGTATATATATATATATATGTATATATATATATGTATGTATATATGAATATATGTATATATGTATATATATGTATATACATGTATATATATACATATATATATATATATGTATATACATATATATATGTATACATATACATACATATGTATATATATACATACATATGTATATATATATATATACATACATATGTATATATATATATATATACATATATATGTATATATATATATATACATATATATGTATATATATATATATATATATATATGTATGTATGTATGTGTATATATATATGTATGTAAGTGTATATATATGTATGTATGTATATATATATATATATATATATATATATATATATATATATATATATATATATATGTATGTATATATGAATATATGTATATATATGTATTTATGTATATACATGTATATAAATGTATATATATACATATATATATATATATGTATATATATACATATATATATATATGTATATACATATATATATGTATACATATACATACATATGTATATACATACATACATATGTATATATATATATATACATATATATGTATATATATATATACATATATATGTATATATATATGTATATATATATATATATATATATATATACATACATATATATATACACATATACATACATATATATACATATACATACATACATACATACATACATACATACATACATACATACATATATATATATATATATATGTGTGTGTGTGTGTGTGTGTGTGTGTGTGTGTGTGTGTGTGTGTGTGTGTGTGTGTGTGTCTGTATTCTAAAGTTGTGCCCATTTTATTGATTAGCTTACGTGACATAATCTTTCAATAGTTGATAAGAACATAAGCTCATAATAGCTACTTATATAAAGCTTTATGGCCTTGTTGATGCCTTGGCATGTTTAATAAAAGACTTTATGTTTTGTTTAAAGTTTTATGTGTTGATTATTGGTAAAATAACATTGACTTTAGTGATGCATTGGCATGAGAAATAAAGGACTTTTTAAATTATTTCCAATCTTGGTGAGTGGTGGTAAAGGGGTTTATTAGCTAAGCTGCATGTTTTTAGTGCAAAAATGTTTTTGGCCCCAATGGGTTACAATCTTGGCATGACATTGGACTTTAATATTGTGATGAAATCATTTTTCAATGGTTTTTTTTAGATATTTTTGGATTGGCCATCATTTGGGCATTGACTATGAAAGGAAAGATGGATGGTGAGGATATTTTAGAGAAAATAGCAGGGTTTTAGACCTATGTTTTGGTTGCCACCATGATAGGACGAGGAGAATAACAAAGTAAGGGAGATGAAGTGGCGAGCTAGGTATGAGGTGATAGAGGAGATATGGAAACTGATGGGAAACTATTGTTGGTGTGGTACCACTATAAGTAAGAATCAAAAATTGAAAAAAAAAAAACCCTTCATACATTTTACTAGGCATGTGCTTTCTCTTTCTAGTTTAAATTCTGAATGTTGAATCCCTTATTAATATTTGCAAGTTTTGTATAAAACCTAGTGGGGTATATTCTCATGTGAAAATATTTTATTTTTCCCACACAGGCCTATGCTACAACTGGGGCATAAGTATGATTTGTTCAGGAAGTTTGTGTAAAATTTATTTGTTTAGTGTGTAAGAATGAAATTAAATTTGGGTATAACCCTAAACAATGTTATGTTTCACTCGTAAGTGGGCTATTTACTTTGATTATATTATGCCATAATGGTTTTTAAAACATTAGCTATAATGGTTTGGGGTTTGTGTGATCTAGGGAATTATTCTAATTTTGCATGTTCTAGTGGAGGGTATGTCAAACTTATTTACATTATTATAGTCACTAGTATGGATTTGTATTGGATTTCACTTATTAAGTGAAGGGCTAGAAATTCATATTTTAGTGTGATACTTGAATATTGCATGAATTTTAACACTCAATTTATGTGGAAAGTCTATGATGATCATGATCCTTTCATATTTTATTTATGATGAATTTCATATCATCTTATAAGTATGTACATTGCTTATGATTGATGTTTACTTTGGAATTGGTCTATCATTGAAAATGAACTTCCTATTTTAATAAATGGAAAGTAACTATTTTATTTAAGGTTTTTATTAATTATGATGATCACGTATATGGTTGGAATTATCCTAATAACATAGTATTGGCTGAACTTTAGTGACCCATGGTTAGAAATTACAAATCAAATAAATGAGTTAATATAATAGGAAGTTTGTTAATAAAACTACTATAACTACATGATCTTCTTAAGCACGCTAATAGACTATATAGCGTGGTTCACTTAGGCATTTAATTACAACATAACTTGAGTTTTCATATTATTTAATAATTGCAAAATCATGAAATCCTAATGTGTATGGGTTGAGTATTACATTACCTTAGATATATTGGATTTATGGAATAATCTAATTGTATGGAAACACATGCCTAGCTGAAATACACCCTTTCATTTATAGCAATGCATACCTTTTGTAAACTATACACACCTTGACTATTTGTCAACATGATCTCTTTTTCATGAATCAAATCTATGAACTATCTATTATATCTTATATTTCAACTATAGGGTTGTTCATAAGCTATATAATTACTCATTAATTAGATTGAGGCATTCATGTTTAATAAATTGAAAAAACATGGTATTATATAAGTATGGAACTATCATAACCTCTAAGGATTTAATAATTAAGTCAAAATTAGTTATATTTCAATCTAATAATGGGCAACAGGTGAGTGTTAAATAAACTAGGCAATGGTGAAATAACCTTGAACCAAAGAGGAGGTTAATTACCCTCGACTGGTAGCACCAATTTGGTTGCCTATAACACTCTAACTTTCACTCCCTTTTTATATGATTGTACTCTCTTATTGATAGTAATAATTTATGTTGTGTGTTTTTGTAATCCTTTGAATGATTTTTCATGTGTTGTGATCAACTTGTTGGTTGTTACTTTTATGATTAGCATCTTAGATAATACACATGTTATGCATTTTAACTATTTTATCCTACCATGGCTATTATACTCAATGTGATAAAAAAAAAATGATTTAAGTTAATAACACATTTATGATTAGAGATAGTGAATGTTCTTGGATGTTTTAGACCATTACAAGCATGTTGAATGCATTGTTGATGTTATTTTATAGGATCTATATTGTTACACATTACCCTGCTTGTTTGGAGGTTTATATACAAGTTTAATTGATGATTAATCCTTTTTCAAAGAAATATGATACTTCAGTAATAAATTATGAGGCTACCTAATTTTATTTAAAGTGGAATTAAATTAGTTTGAATTATTTTCTCTCTTTAGAATTGATTTATTAAGATGGAATTTGACTTTCAGAATACTTACTAGAGGGGAATTCACATTGTCAGATTTAAGCTGACACAATTATTGCACCCCTTTTTAATGTAAGGATGTTAATACAGTTGGCCATTCTTTTTGAAATTGATTACCTGATTATCTTGTCACTTGCTCAAGTGTTGTTTCTATCAATACTAATTGGGATGAAATTTAGAATGATGAAGTCAAATTATTTGTTCTATGTGTATGCATTAATTTTGTAGTTGATATAATTCTTAGAGGCTACCCTATTTCTAAAATCAATACATGTATAGTAGTATAAATTTTTCCTGGTGCATATGGCCTTTGGCTTGTGTTTATGATAGAATAGTTAAACGTTAAGGATTGTTCACACTATTGGTATCAACCTTATTCATTTGATATTAAGACTCAGTGATGTAGTCTTTTGTATGCAACAACATTTTGTATTTTTTCAATATCTCATTTTATTCTTATAATTGGCATCCTTATATAAATGAGTATTCTATTATATTAAAGTTGCACATTAGAGTGATCCCACCTATAAACATGGTTAAATTTTAATTTATTGAAAATATCCTTATTTAAAAGGAAGGATACCTATGTGGGTTGGAAAATAAAGGCTACATTCATCATGACTGATAATATATGTGGGTCAATGATATTCAACTAGCCTCAGGCTATTAAATCATGTTGTAAGAGATGAATATGTTGTTATTTTACTTGTTGGTTAGTTGTGAGGTGTATGAGGTGTTCTTTTTATATTTATATTATCAATCTTAATCTTGTGAAAATTTATTACTTAATAAATCAAGTGTAGAGGTTTGATTTTATACACACACACACACACACACACACACACACACACACACACACACACACACACATGTTGGATATGCCAAGGTATTTCAACAAGTGTTGGAAATGTATTTTTCTGCATTGTATTATAATATTGTGGGAAACTTGTAATTAAAATAATATTATAGTTATACATATTTCCATATTGACTTATGGACTAGGCTTGAATTGATGTCATTATTACTCATTGCTAACCCTATTAATATTGGATGTTCATCCAATCATATTTTTATTGGTAGTAAAAGCATGGAATCTTCTCAAATAACTGGCAAATTAATAAATAAATTATTAATTGACTTGTGAATGTATGAAGTCAACCATGATCAATAGGTTGATATCATGAACTTTGGGTTGGAGAATCAAAGCTCAATGTGTTATTTATTTTTGAAAAGTTACTATGTTGGATGCATGGTTGACTATCTTGAGACCCTATACAATCAACATGCAAGGTGGTAGCTAGCTATGTATAATTGTGGCCCATAGCTAGCCTTGTTCTTAATGTTGCTAATCGTCTAATGACATAATTGGTCATAATAAGTTATTATTCTTATTAGTTAAATCATATATTATTTCTTAAATTAAAGAATTAAATGAACCATGTAGTGCAAGGATCCTATGTTTAGGGATTCATTTATATAATCTTGTGTCATGTCCCCTTTTCAATCGACATGTTCTGAGTACATGGTTAGCCTATTATGCGACCTTCGTAGGCTAATAAGATGGATAGAGGGTCATAATGGAGCTTGGCTCGACTTTGATTCACATGATTTCTTCATTTGATTTTCATTCAGGGTATTTCAGACACAATTGGCCTGAGCTCCTACTTTTTAGGGATATTTGATATGCAGCGGAGCGCCTTTATTGTGGCATGGTTATGTGCGGAATCACTCCCTGATTCACTAGCTTCGATCGGTTCGTGGATCCGACATGTATTGAGGGAGATATTAATATTTGATTGATTTAATCAAATATTAATTATTTAGCCTATTTTTAATTTAGAAACCCTAATTCTAATTTAAGAAAACCCTAATTAGGGCAAGCATATCTTTTGAGGGTATAAGGGTTTCTCATGGAGGCCATGGTTCATTATGCTATTGATTATTGATTATTGAAAATTGAAGAATTTCTTCTGTGAAGACTGAGCCTAGGGTTCAAGGATTCCATCTGCATTGGAGAATGTTCCCTCTTCAGTGTGTGCAATTAAGAGGCTGTGGAATATCAGCTGATCTATTGCCAAAGTGAGAGATAGCTTCATCCAGAAGTTATCACAGAATTTCAGGTTTGAGAGATAACTTCACACAGAAGTTATCACAGATATTCCAGGTATTTATTGCTTTATGTTTTGATTCAATAAATTATACAGCTAGAGATCTACTGTGCTAGAGACATATATATTTCGGATCAGGGGTTGAAGACAGGGAAGTGGTGCTTAATTTGCGGCCGTACAGAATCCATACGGGTTCGTACAGATCAGTGCAGGAACCGACATCGGCAGACAGAGGGTTTCAGTGACCGACATCGGTCGACTGAAGACCGACGTCGGCAGAAATCGGACCGGCAGAGACCGACGTCGGCGATATAGCGACCGACGACGGCGACTGTGTGTCGACACAGAAGGGCCGAGACTTTCTAGAACTCGGTTTGCACTTCCAGTTTTTCAAAGCCAGGGTTTTCAAGACTGTATTTCATTTTTATATGCATATTAGAGGACTGCAATTGTAATAATTTACAAGGACAAGTGATACAATCTGTAATTTGTTATTAAAAGACTATATTATTGTGATCTTTCTGAATTTATTCAACAGCGATTATATCTTGGTTCAGATTTGTTGTGTTGCTATATTTCTTGTTTAGAAGGGGATATTACAGTGGTATCAGAGCTTTGGTCTTTGGTATCCGAGTTTTTGTGCAGATAAGAGAGCCCCTAAGTGAGGGATATTACAGTGGTATCAGAGCTAAATCCTGCCAGCCTGAGGGTCTATAGATCTTATGCAGCCACAAGAGTTGGGACCACACAGGTATAACACACGCAGCCGAGCCTTGCTTGAAGGTATCCAGTTGTTAGATCAGAGACCGATCATCATGAGTGACAGACGTGAGGGCAGCCCACCCAGGGGCCACAGGTATGATGCTGATCAAGCCACCAGAGAGTTTCAGCGTGTTATGATTACAAGCCAACAGTAGATGGCTCAGACACTACAGGGACTTATGACCATGTTAGAGAGAATGAATGCACCTGATGGACAGAACAGGGACCAAAGAGATGATAGGAGTGCTACGGTTAATCAGAGACCACAACAGACTCACTCCAGAACAGCTGATAGACCTACACGCCCTTCATTTATTCAAGAAGAACCAGAGGTACCAGCAGAGGAGGAGGCAGGGAATTCTCCATTTGCAGATGTATACATGGCTGCAAATGATGAGTGGGACTTATTACCTCCTCATATCCAGGAGAGAACAACCTTTGATCGTTTTGTCAATTTGAGGAGAGAGCACTATAGATTGGCTAGACAGGACAGGAGACCTAGAGTCCAATTCAGTGAGCTGCAGAAGGCTACTGGTAAGCTTTCTCTGACTACTTTTGATGGCAGCGGTAAGATGACAGCTCAAGCTTGGGTTCATAAGCTTGACACCTTTTTGGCGTTGAGACCAATGTCAGAGATAGATGCCATCAAATACGCCACTTTGCACTTAGATGGAGTAGCACATGATTGGTGGTACCATGGTATGGTAACACTCCAGCATAATCAAGTGACAGAGTACCAGGACTTTGTGGATAGATTGGTTGAGCGGTTTGACAGGAGAGATCCCGAGGTTTACTTCCGAGATCTGGCACAGTTGAGACAAACAGGTAGCTTGGAGTCCTTCATTGGTGAGTTTCAGAGATTAGCAGTCATGGTACCCAATATTTCAGAGCGTAGATTGGTAGTTCTCTTCATAGAGGGATTGACAGAGCCATTGAGGGGTTGGATCAAAGCCTTTGATCCTCCTTCATTACAGGTAGCTATGAGGAAGGCACGTGATATGGAGATGGCAGCCCCATCCAATAAATCTAACACCAAAATTACTTCTTCTTCTAGAGACCATAAGCACTCCCACGGGGATACGGAGAGACCGGATTTTAACATAGATAAATCCGGAGTTAAAAATGATTCAAAGGCCAATCCAGCAGCACCACCTTTGGATCGTGAGGCGCTTAATGATCTACGCAGGAAGAAGCTTTGTTTCTACTGCAAAGGACCATATGATATCCATCACGATTGTCCTTTGAGGCCTAAGGGCAAGGCGAATCGTATGATGTGGATATATTATGAGGATTTAGATCCTGAGGATTCCGAACAACATAACAGTTCTGAGGGGGCAGACGCAGAGGCTTCAGGGCCTAATGCAGAGGCAGAGTTAGAGCTTCACCTACAGGAGGCACGCATATCCAGCATACAGTCGGATGAGTCATTCAGACTCCGTGGAGTTTTGGCAGGGCAGAAGGTTATCACCCTTCTTGATACAGGAGCCACTCACAATTTCATAGATGCTAGATTTGTGGAGAAGCGTGGACTCACTACTGAAGATTTTGAGGGCATCAGAGTTAAGGTAGCCGATGGTCACACTCTTAAGTGTGAGCGTATGATTAAAGACCTCCCATTGCGCTTGAACAACTATGAGTTCAAGGCTGATTATTATGTGGTAAACATGGGGGATATAGACTTAGTCTTGGGTATGAAGTGGCTTCATTCATTTGAGGAAGTTACTCTTCGTCTCAAGGACATGGAGGTTCTCTTTAATGTTGATGGGACGACACATATTCTTAAGGCAATACGGGGCAGCAGCTTCAGATATATGTTTTTTCATCGGATGGAGGTACCTATACCACATAACATGATGGAGGGTGATGACGAGAGCACATTGGCACCAACACAGGAGAGGTACGAGGACGAGCTTGGTCTTGAGGTGAGTTCAGTTCAGGAGTTATCACATGTGGTGAGGACTCAACTTTCTGTTACAACCGGGACACAGGTTGATGATGATATGACTATGTCTAGCCTTCACAATCCAGTTTTAGATATTATTCAGGTACGGAGTTTGCTTGCAAATTTTCATTTATGGATTGGATGTTGGGATGGACACGGCATGGGATTCGTGTTAATTGATAGTAGTGGAGATCCTAACTACATTTGGGATCCAGGTGGATTGATTGATTTATCATTCAGTGATTGCTTGAGGGCAAGCAATTCCAGGAGGGGCGGATTGTCATGTCCCCTTTTCAATCGACATGTTCTGAGTACATGGTTAGCCTATTATGCGACCTTCGTAGGCTAATAAGATGGATAGAGGGTCATAATGGAGCTTGGCTCGGCTTTGATTCACATGATTTCTTCATTTGATTTTCATTCAGGGTATTTCAGACACAATTGGCCTGAGCTCCTACTTTTTAGGGATATTTGATATGCAGCGGAGCGCCTTTATTGTGGCATGGTTATGTGCGGAATCACTCCCTGATTCACTAGCTTCGATCGGTTCGTGGATCCGACATGTATTGAGGGAGATATTAATATTTGATTGATTTAATCAAATATTAATTATTTAGCCTATTTTTAATTTAGAAACCCTAATTCTAATTTAAGAAAACCCTAATTAGGGCAAGCATATCTTTTGAGGGTATAAGGGTTTCTCATGGAGGCCATGGTTCATTATGCTATTGATTATTGATTATTGAAAATTGAAGAATTTCTTCTGTGAAGACTGAGCCTAGGGTTCAAGGATTCCATCTGCATTGGAGAACGTTCCCTCTTCAGTGTGTGCAATTAAGAGGCTGTGGAATATCAGCTGATCTATTGCCAAAGTGAGAGATAGCTTCATCCAGAAGTTATCACAGAATTTCAGGTTTGAGAGATAACTTCACACAGAAGTTATCACAGATATTCCAGGTATTTATTGCTTTATGTTTTGATTCAATAAATTATACAGCTAGAGATCTACTGTGCTAGAGACATATATATTTCGGATCAGGGGTTGAAGACAGGGAAGTGGTGCTTAATTTGCGGCCGTACAGAATCCGTACGGGTTCGTACAGATCAGTGCAGGAACCGACATCGGCAGACAGAGGGTTTCAGTGACCGACATCGGTCGACTGAAGACCGACGTCGGCAGAAATCGGACCGGCAGAGACCGACGTCGGCGATATAGCAACTGACGACGGCGACTGTGTGTCGACACAGAAGGGCCGAGACTTTCCAGAACTCGGTTTGCACTTCCAGTTTTTCAAAGCCAGGGTTTTCAAGACTGTATTTCATTTTTATATGCATATTAGAGGACTGCAATTGTAATAATTTACAAGGACAAGTGATACAATCTGTAATTTGTTATTAAAAGACTATATTATTGTGATCTTTCTGAATTTATTCAACAGCGATTATATCTTGGTTCAGATTTGTTGTGTTGCTATATTTCTTGTTTAGAAGGGGATATTACAGTGGTATCAGAGCTTTGGTCTTTGGTATCCGAGTTTTTGTGCAGATAAGAGAGCCCCTAAGTGAGGGATATTACATCTTGACCTGGTAGCACTATCATTGGTTGTTTAGTATAGTAATGGGTCCTCACTTACATGATCATAAAGGTCATATGTTTTACAGTTTTGTGTTGCATTACCTTGGTAGTGGTTCAATGATGGCTACTTGTTGATCTTAAAATATGGTAAGGCTTACATAAGCAAAAGTTAGGTATGATGATATATTGGTCTTATTTTATGACCTGCCACACTTATTTTGGTATCTCCTTACTATCAGATTTGTATGTTAGTAAATGACATGTAAAATAATTCCCTACCATGCTAAATCTTATTCCTTTGGTCTTTGACCTTGTTTATTAAACTAAAGTACACATTGATTATAACAATAAGGGTATCTGAGGCATGAACAAATCTTTCTAGCCTCTTGAATCACCAAGCCATAACCACATAGGGTGATTGTATACTTAGATAGGGATGAATATCCCTAGGTGGTCTGATAGGGAGGATGAGTACCCTCCATAAGGTTCAAAGGCTTTCAATGTGGACCCACACATTAATACCCATCGAATGGTGTATCATTCTTTAGGCACCCTTTTCTCTACGGAATTCTCCAGTAATGTTCATTCTTGCATAAGTGTCTACATGACCCAGTCCATTTATGGGTTGTCTACTCATCCTTGTGTAGACAAAGATGTTGTATCATGCATTATAAAGCTATGTAGTGGGTTATTCATGCAGTTTTATTATGTACTCTATTAGTAATTTCTAATTTTTTTTGGGGGTTGTTTCATTATTGAAAGCAATGCAATGAGAATGGAATGTAAATTCATATAAATGAGGCATGGGAGGGAGGATTTTCCATTTTTTTTCCATAGGGTTGTGTAATGTTACCACATTATTAGATTCCTAGTTTTCCTTATACCATGTTTTATCCATGCATATATACTCTTGTAACATCCTGTGTTTGATCTTTTCTTCATACAAATTGTGGCTCTTTACCAGACAATTTTGTGTTTTGCATACTAGCTTCAAATTATGATGGAATTTATAAGGGACTCTGTGAAGGATTTCTATAATCATTTCTTTTGGTACAGACAATATATTATAATTGGCCACACCCAGTCATAAGAAACCTTGCTGCTCTATAATAGACTATGTTCTATCTTATTTATATTTTAAACTATTATTAAAAAATTAGGTAACATATAAGATCTATTTATATAATCTATTCATTCATTTTATTTTCATGCATGAGTTGATTTTTAATATGTTTAAAAAAAATTATAGCTTAAAAAATATATCGATATAATCATAAACTCCTTCAATTAAATATTTTAAATGTATTCATATTAATACATTTCTATAATAATGTTAATTTTGAAATATTTAAATTAAATAAATGGATATTAATAATTATTATTTTAGATTTTCTCTTATTTTAAATTTATTTTCGTATTATTTTTTTATTCATTTTATTTTATAGAAATTATACATATTTTATTATTTAAATAGTATTTTTATGAATATATTATTTATTCCAAAAATATTAACTGTATATATTGAACTAATTATAAGATTTAACAAATCAATAATTTATTTTAAATTTTTAAAACTAAATCTTTTTTAGAAACTTAAATCCCCCTCTAGACTTTCTCCTTACTACACACAATCCCCCTTTAGAATCTTCTACATATTTTCAACTATTGCAAACCTACATTACCAAGAAAATGCTATCAATTGGTAAAAATATCCACTCCCTCATCACTCAAAATGGATTTGTATTTGTAGCATCCACATTTTTTCAAAATATCCTGATCAACATGTATGTCAAGTGTGGAAGTTTAGTGGATGCCCACAAAGTGTTTGACCAAATGACTGAACAAGAAGTCTTTTCATAGAATATCATAATTGTAACTTAAAAAAGATATGGGTACCCTCACAAGGCATTGCCCTAATTTCATCAAATGCATCAAATAGATGTCAATTTTGATCAAATCACCTTTACCATCATTCTAGCATCTGGTGCCAAAATAACAGCTTGGGAACTAGGTATGGACATCCATCAAAGCATAATGTAAAATGGAGTTTTGTCAGATGTAGGTAAAAATTACTTGGTCAATATGTATGTAATATGTGGAATCATCTAAAATGCACGTTAATTTTTTGACTACATGCATCAAAAAATGTAGTGTCATAAACTTTAACAATTTAAGGATATGGCTATGTTCTCCTTATGGTAGTCTAGCAGGGAAGAGATCAATATACAAGAAGTGCATAAGGATGGATAAATTTATCAATGTGTATATCCAAGAGATATTATGGGAAGAGGTGCATACATTTTCATAACATGTTTGAAAAAATCACTAAGTGAAATTTAGTTTTATTGAATAGTGATTTTACTAAGGTAGAGCTAAAAACTACAAAGCATACTAAGGCAGCCACAATGAGTGTCATGGGTGAGACAATGAACAAGAAGGGCATGGGAATGGGATGGGATTCTATAGCCACTCCTTTAAAACTATAATTCCTAAGTCTGGTGGATGATTTTTAATGGTTTGATAAAAAGTTGGCATATAATTATGATGTCAATATTTTTGTAAGCAAGATATTAGATACTGAGAAGATAGAAAAAATTAATAGTTCATTCCCTCTCTAGGAAAAATATTTGTCTTTGGGTCTAATTGAAAAATTAGGTGATTAATTTTAAGTGAAAACTTGAGATTTCTATTGGGATGGTTGTGGATATACATCTCTTGCATGAGAGAAAATAACTAGAGGATCATTTCCCTTTGTCTAGATACCATTTAGGCAAGGAATCTACCCTCTACTTGGTATTGAGGATGCATGAAGGAGCTGCAAGGTTTGGACAATATTTATTCTCCAAACCTATGATTTTTAAAGAAGTAGTAAAAAATTTAACCACCAAACCTTGTCCACTGAAGCCTCAACCTATCCCATGCACCTATATAGTAGAACAATAAGATGAGGTGCCAATTGTGGAGATCACAAAGGAGGATGTGATCCTACACCATATAGCTCTATTAAATCACTTATTTGAAAAATTAATGGGCTTTGGTGTACAACATAGACCTTATGTAACTGGATTCATTTAACATGGACAAAACATTGTGAGATATCTCTCTGTTCAAAAGGTTTTTTCATTGTTCTTTTCGATGAGTAGGAAGATTATTAGAGAATTATTTGTGGAAGGACCATGGTTTTGGATAAATACTATGTTGTTCATAATTCCATAGTTTTTAGAATTTGATGCAAATACTCTCTTAGTTACCAAGATTCTAGTTTAGATTTGACTTCCAAATCTGCCACTACATTTTTGGTATGCTTTTTGTTGATGATCAATATTCCCCTATTCTCAGAATAGGGAACCTCATTTTTTTCAATTTTCAAAGTGCCCAAGATGCTAATCATGTTAAATAATTTTATTACATATGGATATGATTTAATTACTTGTGTTTCTATGATTTTTGGTTAATTAGTCATTTTTCAATAAGGATTGATGCTTAGAAATATTCAAATTATTGAAAGTTTTATTTAGAAATGAATTATTGACCATTGATGGGTCAATGATGTGTAGACATGATTTCTCTAAGGGAAAAAATTGAGCTTTCTAATACACATAAACACATCAAGTTTCATTGAGTTTTATTTGATTAACATTGTGTTGTGTTTAAAACATTTGATTACAAAGTTTTGGCTTTAAACATGTTTAAAGTGGCCTAAGAAGGGCTATGACATCTTCAAGAAACTAACTTAGTTTCTCACTTAAACTTTCAAGTCATCAAATTAAAGGTACATTTTATGATGCATCATAGGATGTCAAAGTTTATAATATAGCCTAAAGATAGATGTCCACCTTACTGGGCTTCCCAATGCCCTAAGGATTCATCACATCTCATGAAAAACACCTAGAGTAAATCTACCAAGTCTGCACTACGTGGCATCATCTAAAGATTTCAAAGAGAAGCTAGCCATTATAATTCAAATCCTAGGGATACATGTCATAATCTTAGCCCCCACGAGTGAGTCCATCTAATCCAAGTCACCACATATACCTCACATATCTTTCTATAATGTAGAAACCTATAAGATGCCACTGCATGTCTCAAAGGTAACTAGCCAGACTTGAGTAGCCTTTTGAGGTGATACATATCCCCCTTGGGTCCATTTAAGGTCACCACATGTTTGCATCATGTTGCATCCATCTAGATCTTTCAAGATCTCACAAGGTAGACATTTGGGTTATACCTAAGCCATTCTATCAAGGATCAATGATATATATCTATTCAAGGCTCATTTCAAGAATGACACATGATAAAATAATAAAACATATCCCACCAAAGTGATGTGTGTCCCATTTAGACCCATGCAATGATGTCACATGTCATTCCTACACCATTTGTATCTGAGATCTACTAGATCACCTTCAATAATGATGCATGTCTCAACCTGAATGTGATTAGCACCAAGTTTGTGATAGTTGTATAAAAGCCTCCTAAGGGATACACCGAGAAATTAAAGTTATGATTGCCCTTGAGAGTGATTCCTGGACATGAGAAGCTATGATTACATGTGAGAGTGATGCATGGTATTTTCATGACCAATTAGAATTAAAGATCACCACCTGAGAGCTCACTAAAAATTTAAAGATGCCATATAGTGAGATATAGATGAGTTATCATGAAAAACTACATTCCAAGAGCCCATGAGGTAATCAAAAAGTGCCACATGTTCAAATTTCAAACCAACTAGGTAGCTTAGTCACATTCAGGCCTTGTGAGTACCTAGCTAGATCCAAGGTGATAGCCATGTGTCAAAAGGTGGTAATATTAAGCTTTAAAGCTAAATTTTATGGCAAATCAAAGATGAATTAAAGTTAAATTTTAATTCTAGAGAAATACATTTCTAAAAGTAATAGTTTGAAGTTGTTTAAAATATATGAAAAGTTGACAATCTTGCCATTAATATGGCATGAACCAAGATCACCATCAACATTTCATTAATCAGAGTGATCTTTCAAAATGATAAACAATTGAAGCTATTACTATTTTCATTTTTAAGTTGTATGCATTTGCTTTCTCTATTATCTTCACTCTCATAGTTCGACAAAGCTCAATCCATTTTCAAATTACACTTTTGACCACCATTATTAAAGTTTGAAGGTTGTAAAAGCATACAAAATATTTTGATTGCTACCTAGAGTATTAAAAGAGAAGGCACAAGTATGTCCCTCTACTCCAAGTAAGAGAATTTCTTTCGAGAATGATGACTATTTATTCTAGTATGGTACTTCCATCATCTTCATTGATATCAAGTTCATTCTCAAGGCTATAACATCTGGTGACATGTACTATAGTAGTATATATTTTAAAGTAGAATTTAATAGGGTTGTTGATGATGATGATACCATGCATCATATAATCCAACTATATTTGGATATCTTTACCATCAATGCAATTAGTCTCCACAAGGCCACAACTAAGTTAGAGGTCATGCCATGCACTATCCTAGTTTTAGGTATTTTTGGGAGATCAAAGTGTGAATATAAGATGCTCAAGTCAATATACAAAGGGATCCCTATCATTTTCATAGTAGGACCAAGCTTTTATAAGTATTATGACCTTCCCTTGCCATAAATAGAATACAACTAGGTCATCATCGATGATTGGTACAAAGAGTACTCCCCAGATAAGGTCTGAGATTCATGAGTGACTAACCCAATGGGAGTTATTCTCATGGATGACCAAAGAAACTTGCCCATCTAAAAATTTAGGAAAGGATTCAAGATTAGACTATCCCTCTTAAATAGAATATTCGATAATTCACATATTTCTTATGTAAATATAAAGGTTATTCCATTGATGCAAATAATCCTTGAAGACCAGTAGATTCCCCTACTTATGGAAATTATTAGTAATAATTTGGCATATCAAATTTAATAAACTTATAAGAATGGTTAACCTTCTTCATGATGAGCTACATACTAGATGAAATCTGTCTAACTACTCAATTGGGTCAGAATTCACGGTCTCCTGAGTGATAAGAGGTTGTGCCTAAGCTCTTTTCTATAATGCATATTCATAGATCCATGCACAATATCAGAGTGATTATAGAAGAGTTGAAACTAGTGGTTTCTAAGTCAATAACTAAATGTGAGATGCAAAGGGTTCCCCCTAAACTCAATCAAACCTTAAGAGACATGGGTAGCTACTGATTATACCTAAATCGCATAGTCATCAGAGTAGAGGGAGTGATGGTAGATCCTCTTAGATTGTTGAGGTATGTGCCAATGAAGATGGATGAAGAAGAAATGGCCTATAAACTTCTACATGAAGTTGATGGAGTATTAAAAAATAAAAATAAGATGCCCCCCCATAAAGTTCCTTACAAACTAGGGAGGATAAGAATTATAAAGTGGCATGATGTTATTGTAGCTACTAGGCATAGAGGATTCATACTAATTGCCTAAAGATGACTTCAAATCATGGGATCCCAATAATGTTAGTGCCAAGCATCTATTCAAATTCAAGATTAATATGTAGTAATGGAGTACAAACATCAAGAATAAGTTTATGAATGGATATATAGAGATGCTCAGAATGATGAGGTGGTGCTCTGGAATGCTATGCAAGAAAAACATTGATCTAGAGATGAGACTTGATAGAGAGAAGAAAAAGGAGGATATTTACAAGTCTCAACCACTACAAACCCATGGGAGTATGATTGATGCTTGATTATGAGGAAGGAAAAGATGAATAAATAGGAAGTACAACATTACTCGTGTTAGGAACATACCAAGGAGGCCTCCACAACTTGCCACTTTAAACACTCATGACCTACTTCCAAGATTTGAGCAAGGAGGATCTAGTCAGTCAACTTGGCCCTTCCTAAGGGCCCACAATAATTTTTTCATCCACTATGGGAGCCATTTTGAAGAACCTAGGTCAATTTAACACTATTTCCATTGACCTTGAAGAATTACAACAAGGCATTGAGCTCTCTATGGAAGAATTATTAGACACTATATGGAAGAAACATTTAAGAAGGTATCCATGAGAGGAAAAGGGAACCTAAGGAGACTATGAGAGGAGTAATAACCCCTCCATTAGCTTCTCAAATGACTGATACTACCATTAACACACCATCAGGATCTACCCTTGGAGCATAAGGATGCCATTGTAAGTACCTTCCCACTACTTTCTTTTCTAATAGTCAAGTACATCTACTTCTATTTTTGCTTTTGTATTTTCTCCCCCTACTATTGTCCCCCCATTTATTTTAGTAGCATTAGTGAGCTACAACTACCATTATGGACCAAACTAGTAGTTCCTTGAGGATTTACCATTTTCCACTTCATTTCTCATGCCACTACCAATATTGCATCTTTATCAGGCTCCTAATGCACTAATGCTAGCCTAGACTACTGAGTTCTACTTCTTCCCATGCAAAAATAACTAGTGCATCACTTGTTATTGGTTCCCCTACATCAGCCAGGCCATTAAATCTCATTTCAAAGCTTTTCACCTTCCCAAAGCCACTTTTGCCTACATCCCAATTTAATGTTACTATGACTTTTAAAGGTGAGTCATACCTCAAAAATTACCTTCATTTATTCTTAATATAGGCCCTGTAAGAGCTCTATTTTACACACTTGGAAAGATAGACTTCGACAAACTTGCCTCACAACCTTGCTATAGTGTTAGCCTTTACCTTAACCCAAACACCTCTAATTGATAGCCACTTATAATAAATATGATGCCTACTTTTATCCCAAATTTAGTTAGAGACATTATACTAGTAATAAGACAAGAGAGGCCTCAGGTAATCTTCTCTGTACAGCATAAATTGGCATGAGATTTTATGCTACTAAAGGCATAATGAAGTGAGTGATGAGGAGGTAGGTTGAATAGCCACAATTGAGCTTAGTTGTGGCTCATGAAAGTGAATATTCCCTCTTCACTTTGAAAAAGAATTGAAAGGTTGACCTAGGTGAAGTGGATGAGTATGTAAAGGACCATGTGTCCATGGTCCAAGCTAATGTAGAATCCATAGTGGCTTTTATGAAGGGAATATAGTAGGAGATGAATAAACTAAGGGAGAAAACATTACCCATACTTCTAGAAGGTACTATAGTCTAGATAATTAATGCTATCATCAATGTATTCAATCTATACAAGGTCATGAAGAGGAAGTAAGAAGATGGGACCTTTAAATATAATGTGGTCATTAAATTTGACCAAAAACTTACACTTCTATGATGCCAAGTTGGTAAACTTAACTAGGGTTTCAAAGAGATCAATAAGTTCCCAAACCTCAATGTATTGACACTTGAGGATATCATCCCAATGCAAACCATAATGATGAACAAAATAAGGATATTGAAGATGGTGGATAGAATAGGTCAAGGATGTAATTACATCCTTATATAAGATATAATTCAAGATTACCCTATTACTAAAGGATGCCATGGTCACTAGTGTGACCAAACCTGATGGCACCTTCATGGATGACAAATAATTTAGGGTTCAAATGAAGGTGTTTGTTGCAAAGTTTTAGTAGGACATAACCAATGAAAATATGGCCACTGAGGTAATGAACATTATGGATTTTGCCAACCAAAGGCTAAAGAGAGTTGAGGACATTGAAGAAGCATTTAGCCCTATACATGCAAAGGATGGAAGGCTTATTCAAGATAAATCTAACCTATTTCAACCCATGATATTGGATTTTGATTAAATTGACTAGGGTTACTTAGCCTTCATAGAATTTTGGATAAAGGAAGAGGTAGAGAAGTAGAGACAACAACAATAAGCTGGTCAACAACTCCTCCAGGGCCTTGAGGAATATTTGGATTTCTTTTGTAAATTTAAATTTAGAATATTCCATTGTGATATGTGGCATTTTAGCCACTTTTCTGTATATGGGCATCTTTTAATCAACCCACTTGAACTTGTGTAGGAAATTTTGAGGCCTATATATAGGGGTGTCCCCCCTCATTGTAAAATAGGAACAATTATTATAGAACTAATACAAAAGAGCTAAGAATTCAAGAGATGTTTTGTCTACCTTATTGTGTATTCTTTAGTTTTTGATTATAATGCTTTTAGATAACTAATGGTTTATTTTTTATAACTAATCTAGTAAGAATACCATTATATGCATCTATTGGTTTGATTTTAACACTAGGCTAACAAATCTGCTAATATATGTGCTCTATTTTCATCTTATTTTTAGTTGAATGTGCTTATGCAATTTAATGTGAATGAGTAACTTTTGTGAAACATATGATTCTAGATAAATGTATTTATTTTACTCCAAATCTTCAAATACATTTATTTAGATTTGGGTATTATGATAGGGTTAGTGAAAGCTAGTTTTATAAATTTTTATCATAGAAGTTGGAAGAATTGACACGTCTAACTATCTAAAGCAAACCTTCTTTTCTACCTTACCCTGCTTACCTTTAGATCTACCCCATGACTCACTTTATTTTTGTTCATTTTGTAAATATTCATGGTTTATTTGTGCTTCGGTAATAATTGGAAAATTTTAAGACAATTTCACAAAGATTAGCAAGAAATAAAGTGACACTGCATATAATCAATTATCCCTATAGCAAAGTCTGCTTGTAGACTTACAAGTGCTGGTTATATCTATGATATTTTACTATTTCTAGTAATAGTTGTGTAAAAAAATCAAGCCCTGAGTCTTCCAGGACTTAAAATTGAGTTTATTACTTTCCCCCCATTCCCTATTGACATAGGGAGCACATTAAGTGCATCAATAAGAAGGGAAAATATGGTGCTAGAAAGAAGGCCCACATGCAATTACTTTCATGCATCTTAGTGAAATTCTAGTGTACTTCATTAAATATATGCATAGTTATTTCAAAGTATACAAATATTGTTAAAGAACACTAAAGATATACATTATTTGTATGAATCTTTTCATTCTTTGAAATATTTCATCAAAGTTGGAGTTCATTTATATAAATTTAGTAAACAATCTAGATATTTATCTAAATTTTTGAAATGATAGGTGAAATACCCCATTATTTAGGCATATTAAAGGTCATTTTATTCATCTTTACAAAGGTTGGTATAAATTTGGTAAATAATTTGGAAATTTTTAAGAATTTGTGTAAAGACCAGTTGTTGAGAACTCATTTGTACTAAGTCTAAGCATTTGAGATCATAATTTATCTAATTCATTTGGGATTGAGTCAACCTTTACTTAACTTTGTGCTATAAGATGTTTTAAAATGCTTAAAAACTCTCAGATTATTAAATTAGGCATATAAATGCTTTGGAATGCTAGTCTAACACTAATCTTTATAGGCTAACATGTGGTACTAACACTATTTATGCAGGTACTAAAAACTCTAAGGTTTAAAAGCTTGGATCCTCAAATATCAAGGTAAATCTACTTCATCTAAGGATTTTCTATATAAATTTGACTGATCTTTGTAAAAATTTTCACCTGTGAAGCTACCTTTGAAGTTCCTCTACTCTTAATACCCATTCTACATCTTAGAGTTACCTAGGATTAAAACAAGAACTTGATCTAAACCCAGAGTCCCTTTAACCTCCATAAAACCCCATAGGAAGGATAGAGTAGACAAATGTAAGCATAGGAAGTCCAAGACCCAACCAAATTCCCCATCCAACCAAAATTTTCAACCCCTCTTGCCAATAATGTCATGATTAGCTAGCTCATCCATCAATGTCCCTGGATCTATGCACAATCTACCAAAGAACCTAGAAAAATATTTTCCTCTCTTTATCCCCATCAATAGAGTAACCACTAAAGATAATATAAAGTCATTTAAATTATTTTTTAGGATTATTAATGTAATTCATGAAGATGTGGTTTATCACCTTTTTCCCTTTACATTTTGAGATGTGGATTAGGATTGGTTCCTTAACTTACCAAAATATTCCATCATGGGATGGGGTTAATTCAATGATACTTTTACTGCCCAATTTTTTAGGGTAGTAAGCCCAGGATTTGTGTATCGATAGTTCACCACACTCAAGTGGGATATAAAATAACCAATTAGAAAATTCAACTCAACATTATAAAATATGTATAGCCTGACATCTCCACCCTATAATTTGATATATGATTTGGATCTATAAATATACAAAAATTCCTTAGAACCAATGTCAATTGTCTTCTTGAGAAGAGTCTTGAATATTGACACATTACATTTAACATATGTTGAAGCCATCCATATCAATGAGAAAATGAACCCACAGGGACATCCTACCTTTGATATACCAGAAAATGACCCAATGATGCCTAATCTAAATGTCATACCCAACATCAATTATAATATGCCTGCATTAAACCAATTACCTATAATTAACCAATTGTCGTTAATCCACGTTTCACCCAAACAATAGTTAGGGTTATTTAACTGAGTGAATGCTGGAATACATCCCCAAAATAATATCAATGAAGTAATGGTGCCCATAAATAACACTAAAATTCAAACTAAGACTAAAATCAAGAACTCAATTTATCCAAAGGGACAATTTGATTCAATATAGAGAACTATTCAAAAACTTGCTAATGATTTCTTGGATCTCAAAAAACAAACAGAAAATATTGGTGAGAGTTCCAATAGAAACTATAACTTCTAGAGATATAACAGACCATTCAATAGGCATAAAAATAATAGAGATACCCCTTCATAAAGTTTCCTAAGATCAATATTTCTGAGTTACCCTTACCCAATTAGTGATAAGTGCATAACACCAGCAGATATGGAGAACTAGAAAATGTTTAATTTTTCCATACATTCAAAGACATTTAGAGTTAAATAGAGGGGTTAAAGATGAATCCCACTAATTAAAGTAATTCTAAAGGCTCTGACAATACCAATGATACTTATAGATCTCTATAAATAGCCCTCATGGTTGAAACCTATGATTTTCCCAATCAAGATGAAAATGAGCCTAAAGATAATGTTGAGGAGGTGCATGATTTACAAAAATATAATAGGAGAAATTATGCCTTGAGAAGTAAAGGTCAAAACCCACCTATGAAAACTTCTACCCCACCTAATAAAATAGATACACCTCCTGATGGTAGGACACACAATAATCCTTCACCACCCTAAAGTTAAGAAAATTCATCCAACAATAAAATATCCTTGCATAACATCGAAAGGTGGATAAAACATAGTGGAAGATATGAAAAATATCAAGGTAAACATAATGTTACATGAAATCACTCAAATCATTGAACAACATGGTTTTCTATTAAAATCATTAAATGAAATGCCTAGTTTTAGCATAAATAAACTAGCTCATGAAAATATGGTAATGTATAAGAGTAAACATGAAGTTCCATCATTTATATTAACTATTAGGGATTTTGTTAAGAACCTTAATAATTTATTTCTATATTTTGGTACTCCAACTAACATTATGCCTTTAGAATTTTTTTAAAAATTGGGATGAAACCTAGTAAAATCAAAAAAGGTAGTGGTGTAATTAGAAAAATCAAGAGTGAAAGTGGTGGGTAAATTGTTGAATATTCATATGAAACTCTCTCATGAACCCTAAATCTATAATTTAATCAAAATTTAATTGGTTAATATACCTAAGGCTTATGGATTATTATTGGGTCAGGATTGGACTAAATCCTTGAATGGATATATGTCCACTGATTGTTCCCACATGTGGTTACTATTGTCACCAAATCTTGCACCCTATAGGATGGTGTTTAAGCCTCCTCTATATTTTGGAAACATGGAAATACTTATAGGTATGTGGGTGTACCTATAGGTATAATTAGACCTTTAGGTTTAAGGGCTAGCTTCCTAAATATACCTTGAAATGCTTATATTCTAAGTAACTATTTACTTATTGGAAAAGAGATAGAGGTTTACATGAAAATAAACTAATAAAAGGGGGTGATACACCAAGATTATTTCCACAAGACCATCATACTTTTATCATTAAGAAATAAGACATACAAACTAGCTTCCAAGTCATAAATGGTTCTAACATAAGTGTTTCAACATAGAGGTGATATGCATGAGACAACATAGGTTCAGTGAACTAGAGGGTAGATTGAACACTCTAAGATAAATTTTACACTTGAAAGGAGTATAACACATTAGATACACTCTATATGACATGTTAAAATAGGAACTCTTGCATAAACATGAGAGAGTAAGGAGGAGAAAGGATAGAATATTATCACTAACTTCACCATACATCACTCTACACACTTAGATAAAATTTCATGAACTCAAAAAAAAAACTTATATTTATTGTTCAAAGGAAAAATACAATGTCATTCTAGTAGTTATTTGACATACATCATGTGGTATTATTCTACAAGAGCTAAAATGGCTACTACTTATAGAATTTGAGAGAGGGGGGAAGAAAGACGTCCAAGAGTCATTAGAACATGTGTCATGTAGAGAAAAGCGTTTCACATGTAGGAGAGGGGAATATGAAATATGCATTTCAAGGTATACTTAGGAAAATGTCCCTTAAAACATGAAACTCTTGAAATTTGGCATAGAACTCCTCAATTGCTTGCTAAAAAAAATGCCTTCATCATTTGGCCATCTTGGAACGTTCCAAAGCTAACTAGGGATAGATATGATGATTTCACTGAAAGGGATGGGTTTTATACATGCTCCAACATGAATTTTTTTCATCCCTAGTCATCATGATTCTTTCTAAACATGAGTTATCACTGCCTACAATCCAAACAACTCCTTCACTCACCTTTCACACCTAGAACCAAATTTTCCTTTAATTTTTCAATTTGATCTATAAAAATGAGTATATGACGCCTATTAAGACCCCTCATGACCTTATATTCCTTAGGAAACCCTTAAAATGACTCTGACTTGAAGTTTTCACTCTCTCACTCTCTTATTCACTATGAAATTTTTGACTAGATGAGATGAAGGCACTTGAAGAGACACTTGTGAGAGCTTTTACTACAATAAATAGACATGAGGGGTTAGCTCAAGTACAAACCTATCTCCTAGAGTGAATTTCATCCTTTGAATCTCCCTTGAACCTAAAAAACACCATAAAATATCAAATAAACCCGTTTTCCTCCTTGTTTGTACAAGTAAGGTATAACTCAAATTGATGAGGAGGAGCCCTGGAGAGTCCTCTATAAATTCCAATCATCTGGATGCCCCTTCTCCTTCATTTTCCTAATCAGGTCATTACCAAGGGTTTTATGCCATTTTCCCTTCTAAGGATTATTCATGAAGATGTTATGTTCAATCCTTCATCAAATTTCACTAAATATTTTTTAAGGCCTCCTTCATCATCCCAAAAATCCTCAAACTCCCATGCAAATCCTCCAAGTAGATGCGAACTCTCAAAGTTGCCCTCTCAAGATTTGTTCTTAATTTTGCATGATTTGAGTTAGATTTGAGATTAAAAAAACCTTGAGTTATCTTTGAGATAGTAATATTCAAGGTTCAATCATTTTCATGTTCACTCTGACCCATATGGATAGCTCACCATCTTCATTTTCTCAATTGGGTCCTTTCCAAGGGTTTGCAAGGGTTTTAGGCAGTTTTGACCTTTAATGATGTTTTATAAAGGTCTTCCATTTAATTCTCAACTAAATTCCATAAAATTGGTTTTAAATACCATATATAACTTTTCCTAGCTCCTTGAGTCTCCATGTAAGGTGTCAAGGTAGATATGAGCTTCCAAATTTGTACACTCAAACTCTCTTCTCCATTTCCTATAGGCCTGAGTTGGCTCTAAGCCAAAAGTGGATATCCATGTGGTTCCTCTACAAGGTGAAATATTTAACACATTTTAAATGACCCCATAAACATTCTAAAATCCATTTTAATGATCTCCTCTAGTTATATTTGAGATTGACTTCCCATTTGGATTTTAGGTCTAACCATGCCTAATAGGCCTGTATGTAACTCTTGATGATCTAGACTATTATGTTGAGGTTCTACCTTATATGAATGGTTTTTAATGTTATCCTATGGGATATAAAACCTTCCAAACACCTATTTTTAATGTCCCATAAACTTCTATCCTACCCTTTTCACCTTATTCTCCAAAACCTACCAATTTACACTCAAGGGGAGTGCCCTCTATCTGAGACAAAATAGAGGGAACTTACCCTATTTTTATAGACCAATTAAATATTAGAGGGAATTATTAAAGTCCTATATATTCTATATACAAATTTTTATCCCTTTATCAGGTCATTTGACCCCCAAACTCCTTTAAATTCTAAGACAAACCCCTAGAGAAGGCATATTATGCATGTATGGATCCCATATGGACCATGTGATGCATCATTAAAACCTTTTATCTATAAGATAGATGATTTAACACACATAATACCAACCTAGGAACATGGTTTAATCCATTTTAGTTATCACTTAAGGTTATAAATTAATCTAACCCTCCATTTGGCTTTGGCCTAATCAAGGCCTAGTAGGTTTGCCTGGATGTTTGAAAGATTAAGGCACCTTATTGAGTTTATTTCCTCTTATCATGTTTAATATTGGTTTTTCATGCCTCATTAAACTCTCACAATCTTCCCTCAGTGATATATCATTCTCTAACTCATTCACTTACCTTCTCCTCTCTTCATTCTCTTCTAATATGCTTTTTATTCTTCAAGAGTGATCTACCTTGAGATAGAACAAAGGGGTATTACCCTATTACATAGGAAAAAATGAGTGTTATTATAGCTACCTTAGGTCTCAAGGACTCTTTTTACCAAAAATGAAAGTTTGGATCCTTCATCTTGGTCCTCAAACACCCTAAACTCTCTAAAATAACCATTAAAAATAAGATTGTGTGTAGGATTTGACTATGTTTTGCTCCAATGCATCATACCTATAGGTGATCCTGAATGTTTTGAAATTTTAAAATAGTTTATAAGTCTCCATAAATCCTTATATGACTCATTTGGAAATGACTTGTACCAATGCTCACCTTTTCAAGGCTAGATCATCATCAAGAAGCCATGTTTTTTATTTATTTATCTGCCTACATTCACTTACAACTGACTGTGTGGGAGTCTTTAGGATATTGTAGGTGTTTATATGATCAAACTCAGTATACCAACATTTTCAAATGGTATTTATTCCCAATAAATTACACATCATGCTGTAAGGTGACTAAGCTTTAGGTTCACAAGAAAAAAACACCTTCTCAAACTTTCACCTTTGGTTGGCTATAGGTGACTAATTTCAAATGAGAGGACCCCTATATGTGTGTAAATTAGACCCAAAAAAGTTCATATCAATCTATACTCATGGTATTTAAACTCCTTGAGATGTATTTAATTTTCTAATCTCATTCCATCATGGAGATATGTTTCATTTGCAAACTTGGGTGCTAGAGACCCTCTTTAAAGCTCAAAACTTGTAATTGTTACTGCCAAAATTTAATGGTTAGAGGTGCATGTTTGAGCTTCTCTAGAAATAAAACCAAATATTTAAATCATATTATTACTTTTTCAATTTGGACTCCTATGTGGAAGATACAATTGAGTTCATTGGGAGTGGTCAAAACTCAAAACGGCATTGTTATAAGACCTCTCCAAAAGGGCTAAGTGATCTATTTTGCACTTTTGAGGATTTGATCCCTAAGAATAGTCACTAAATCATTTAGCATGGTTTCCCACTTATATTTTCCAATTTAAAACCTCAAATGGCTCTGCCCTAATCAATACCAATTCTATAACTCCTAATAAGGTTTTACCATTGCTCCAACTTCTCCATTTGACACCTCAACTTACTATTAACATCAACTGTAGGTGGACATTATGATTTGTGTATAGATAGTCAATTAGTATGAGGTTATATAGTGTGCATTATATTGAACATAAATTATTTTTAAGTCTATATTAACACCTAAAAATGCATCTTCACACTATCAAGGATCTGAAACAAGTATCAATACCTCTTTTTCAATGTGCATTCCTCCATGAGAGCACCTGTAGGTGCATTTTCTCTATTATATGACTATGTGGGTGATTGTGTTGACTATCAAAGTATTTTTTATAACAAGTGAAAAGGATATATTTATTTATCCTACCATGATAATGTGTTACAAAAATTATGACCTTTACCACAACTTCATATATATGTCTTAGAGATTTTCACAACTCACTTGGCTAACTGTGTATGGCAGTCATATGTCAATTAACTATATGGCACTTTATGACTATAATTACATGAAACATTTATTTTATAATGAGACCAAAATGTAAAAATACCAATAGGACATTGAAAACATTGTAATTAACTTATCTACACCCTCTAAAATTATTATCAAAGCATGAAGATTTTGAAAATGGTGGAAACCTATTTGTCATCTTCAAATAAGACTAGTCTAAAAACTTGAGATGATTTTCCCATCAAAAAACCTTGAAACATGAAAATAATCATGGGGATCATTATAGGGGATATCCAAAATAATATTGAATCAATCTTATCAATTTTATTATATGGAATCATCCAAACAAGAGCAAAACTTGTAGGGTGCACAAATTATGAAGAAAATTGGATAGGTCAACTTCTTAGGAATGGTTCATAAAGCACAGGTCAACATTATTATACAAACAAAAATCAAATATAATCTGATTGAGTGTAGAAGACACCCCCAAGAGAATTTTTTTTTAAACCTCCCTTGTTGACCATACCAAGTACAAACATGCTGACTAGTTTTGTGTGGATGGAAGGGTGAAGAAGGAACATAACTATTTTAGCTAAAATTTGGCACTTTTAGAGTATGTCAAGCATGAAAATTGTTTTTATTAATCTTAAAAGTCATCTAAAAACCTTTTCCCATGTGTCACACTCCCTTATGGGCCATACAAGTGCCAAAATTCTTTTTTAAAGAAAATTGCTCTTTCTTTTAAAGAACCTACCACTTTTTAGTTATGAATAGTTGATTGAGACATATGAGGACACATGGGGTATTAAATAGTATTATTAAACATTAAAATATATGAATAATTCTATAAAAGTCTTTTAATGCTCTATTTTGACCCCCAAAATGACTCAAAAGGACATAAATATTGAAAATGACCAAGACAAGGGCTAATGTGACATGAAATAACATAAAATGACTAAAATACACCTTATTACATAATATTAGACCCCTAAAACACCTAAAAATAGTTTTTTTACTTATAGGGGTTGTAATTTGACCTATAGGGTCAAATTTGGTTAACAAACTAGTGACTTATAGGGGTAGCTATCTGCTATGCTAAAGATCAGTATCCTTATCAATCCCTTGGGCTTAAGGAGTCATCTAAAATCTGAAAAATAATATGATGACTTTGATCATTGATAAAAATCTTTGATTAAGATAAGAATAATTGAGTAGCTCAATCACACAAAACAAAGCAAACAAACTAACAAGACACACACACATGTGCTCAAAGTAGTTAGGGAAATTATAAAAACAAACCACTATGTACAACTAAAAATCAAGCATACCTCCCTTTCCAGGTTCGAAAAGAAAGTTCCTTGCATCTCCTTTTTCATGACATGAATCATATTGCTAAACGTGTTGTTATTTGGATTGGATATTTGATAGATCAAACTTATTTCTTGGTACTTCACTTGTTATAGTCTCAAGTAGACCATCTTCAAATAGGTCTCTAATGTACATGTATTCCTCTTGACCTTGTACACATACCTCATATTACTTCCCACTCTTCATCTCATGATCAACTTGTATCTTCTTTGTAGGCTTGATCTCAAGAGTAGTTTCTTGTTCTTTGGAAGGTTGAGGCTGATATAAGCTTGTTTTGACCTCCAAAGGCTGAGGTGAACCTTGCTCTAGATTATCTATGACATTTTTAAAAATGTCATCTTGCTTACTATCACTTGATATCAGCTCTAAGGAAAATGTAGACCCCTTGAGAGACTCAAACCCATTTCAAATGCTTGACATACATCCTCATCTTCTCTTTGATTAGAATCATGAAGGGGAACAACAAGAGAAAATCTTTCATCCTCTTCTTTATAACTCAAAAGGACTTCATCTAAAAATTTTTATTTGACACAAGGAAGGCATTCTTCATTATCAACATAATAAGAAGACTCAACACAAGGACCAACCTCTTGTTTGACATTTAGGACCTCTTGAGGGATCTCAAGTTGTATCTCAACCATTGTAACCTAAATTTTCTTATCAGGACTACAAGATTCTCAATTTCTTTCTCCTTCTTGGTGATGCCAAGACTAGGCATCTTGTAATCATGTGACTTAGCCCAATGAGGTTACCAAGGAGCTACAAGTTATTAAAAAAAAAAAACTTAATTTTTATCAACCAAATGCTCCTCTTTATGTTCCCATACCATAGGTCCATCAAGTAAAAGGGTGATAGGGTGAGGACAAGATGAACTAGTTATTAGAGGTGTAACATAGGACTCAAAATCAAATTGAAAATGAATTATAGGGGATCCTTTTGGAAGCTCTTGAGGAAGGGGAGGAAGACCTTGGGAAAAAATAGCTTGGTTTTCTTCCTTCCATTTGAAAATATCTTCATTAAAATATGAATTATCTTGAGGATTCTCTTGAGGAAGGTTAGATGGGGTGTGTTTAGTTATAGGATCTTCTATTGGCTCTAAACCTTCCATCACACCTTGACTCAACAATTTCATTATAGAATCTAACTCTTCAATTTTCTTGGCTAGGTTCTCTTGAAAAAGTATTTCTTGAATTTTATAGACATATTCATGAGGATAAGGTGTACAAGAGAGATGACATGGAAAATAAGAGGTATATTGAGGAAGGGTGGGAGGGGCTTGTACAAGATTAAGTTCTTTCTCAACTTCACACTCTTTATCAAGACTTTTATCCCCTTTCTTTCCCCATGATTCCACTACCTTATTCAATATTAAAATTTTAGGATTAGAAGTCTCTCCTTAAGGTAGTGACGCAATTTGAGGAGTGGATGAAGTATTCAAGACACTTGGAATTTCCTTAGGCTTGGATTCTCCACCTTGTATCCAACTTATTATTTCATATATAGAAGTCTATTATTGAGGTGGGGATGGAATGGGAGAGGGAAATGAGGAATTATATTACACTTACATTGATGATAATATGGATTAATTCATCTACATATTATCCAACTCAATATGCCTATCAATATTTGATTGAAAAATAAGGTTTGTCTTTCTAACTCTCTCTTCTAGCTGATTGGAAAAAGATGAATTTCATAAGCTTGATTGGGTCCATGAATATGGGTCAAGTAAGACTGATAGATATGTTGGGGAGGTGTATATTAGGGTTGATATAATTGGTGAGGTTTCTCCTCAAAATTTCTTATCTTATCTTTTAAAGATGCAACCAAACCACTCACATCAAACATCTCACTTGTGAGCCTTTGCAATTTGCTTTCTCAATATGTGTCCACTCTATTTTAATCGGCTCTAACACATCTCTCACATTATCAATGAAATGACCAGGGATATTTAGACCATGTTCCCTTTGTGTGTCAAGATCTATCATGTACCTCTCATATCCCAAGAGAGTTTGCTTGAAAGTGGAAATGGACTGATTTGAGAAATGACTAGGCTAACTAGGAAGAGAAAGATATTGAGAAGGCTAGTTGTAGGACTGATACAACTCATAACAAGGTTGATAGGGGTCATATTTTATTTTTTGAATATAATGAATAGGCTGATAAGAATCATAAAAAGGCTAATGGGGAATGACATAAGCTTGATATACCTCACCAACTTGTGTAAAACAACACTCAACACCAAAATTAGCCATTAAAATTCATTGGGAAGAAAGAACACAAAGAATGATCATAAAAAATATTAAAAATGAATACATAAGATGATCGACCAGTTGATGTAACTTTATAGCCACCATTGATGCTTAGATAGATGCCTCAAAAGGCTGATGTGTTGAAAAATAATAATAAATATCTGTCAACTTCTTGGACTAAGAGGCCCACTAGGCATGTCAAACTATTGTCACTTGGATTTTCACCCTTTGAGGAGATGTCTCATCTCTCCTCATCTGAGTGGAATAATTGAAAGAACCTTAGGTTTTGGGTAGCCTAAGGATGAGGTGAATATCTATATAGGGTTAGATCCTTTGATGTACCACTTTTGGATCACTACTACACCTATGTTTACAAGGAAAAGAGAGAGAAAACTAAAAGTAAGCTATCCTATAAGTGGTGATATACCAAATTTATTGATGACTACCAACCAGTTGCATGTCACAAATGAAACCAAGAGACTAACTAAACATACACTTCTATAATCTGAATATTCTCACATCAATATTTCATTATGAGGTTTTGATGAATATTTAGGATAGGAATACTAGACAAGAGACCTAGTATGGCACTATTTGAATATAATAACTCACTCAACCTTAACACATCATAGAACACTTCACATGACTTGTAAGAATAAGCTTTCTAACTATAAATAGGTGGGAGAATGAGTAACAATGCTAAGGAAAAAATAGTCATCACTAATTAACATCAATAATTAAAGTGAATACACTATGATCAGTCATAAAAGAGGTAAAATTAGTAGTCTTTATTGATTCATGGTATGAAAATGATCAGGGCTTTACCAAACTCAAGTGAAGCATATTTTATAAGGCCAAAATGGCTAGTTCCTATAGAACTTGAAAGAGAGAGGAGAAGAGCGAAGTCCAAAGGTCCCAAGGACACTTGTAAAGATGAGAAAATTAGTTGCATGTACATGATAATATAATGTGAAATTGATCATGAAAATTCAAGAATCACAAGTGTCACCCCAAGTCATAAACCTCTTGAAATGTGGCATAGGAGTTTTCATTTTGTAGAAGGAAATTGCCTTCATCATTAACCCATTTTAAAACATCACAAAAATCATTAGGGATATGTATAATTATTGGAATAAGAGGGAAGGGTTGAAGACATGCTTTTTCATGCATTGGTTGCATTCATAGTCATCTAAAATCTTTTAAAAGTGAGTCATCACTACCTACAGTCAAAGAATCTCCTCTTTCACACACCTTGCACACTTGGATTCAAAAAAGGCATTTTTTTCCATGAAAATACATAAAATGGAGTGAATGAAACTTATAAATAACCTCCACGGCATTAGAGGAATTAGACACACCTTAAAATTAGTTTACTTGAAGCTTTTCACCCTTCTCACTACCAAGTTCACTATGTCAGTTTAGATTGGCTGAGATGAGAGCTCTGGTAGGAACACTTAGGAGTTTTTTCAAGGCATGAAATGGACATGGGGAGTTATATTAAGTCTCAATACACATTCCAAAGTTGATTTTATCTCTTGAAGACTCCTAAAACCTACATAATACATAAAACTATCAAAAATACCTTATTTTATACTCCATCAGTATAGTTATGTATAATACAAAAGGATGGGGAGGATCATAAAAGATTATTATATAAGGTTAAAGAAATTTCATCTTTATTCTATCCCATTTGGATAGCTCACCATCTTCATTTCCTTAATCAAGTCTTTTCTAAGGGTTTGCAAGGGTTTTAAACAATTTTGACATTTAGTGAAGTTTCATAAAGGTTTGAAATTCAAATCTAAAGACCCTATCTAACTTTTCCTAGCTCCTTTAGTCTCCATGTAAGGTGCCAAGGTAGATATGATCTTCCAAATTTGTCCACTCAAACTCTCTTCTCCATTTCTTGTAGTCCTGAGTTGGTTCTAAGATAAAAGTGGCTCTCCATGTGGTTATTATACAAGGCGAATGATTTAACACATTTTAAATAACCCCATAAACATGTTAAAATCCATTGGAATTCTCTCTTGCAGTTATATTTGAGATTGAATTCCCATTTGGATTCTAGGTTTAACTATGCCTAATAGGCATGTCTACAACTCTTGATGATTTATACCATTATGTTAAGTTTATCCCTTCTATGCATAGTTTTTCATGTTTCCCTAGGTGTTATCCAACCTTCCAAACACCTCTTTGCAATGTCACATTAAATTTTGGCCCACCCTTTTCACCTTATTCTCCAAAACATGCTAGTTTACACTCAAGGGGAGTGCCCTCTATCTGAGACAAAATAGAGAGAACTTCACTTATTTATCTATACCAAGTAAATATTGGAGGGAATTATTAAAGTCCTATAGATTTTTTTTACCAAGTTTAAGCCCTTGATCAGTTCATTTTACCCCCAAACTCCTTCAAATTCAAAGATAGACCCCTAGAGAAGGTAGATTGTGCATGCAAGGTTCCCATATGGACTATGTGATGCATCATTAAAACCTTTTATCTCTAATATATATGTTTCAACACACCTAATGTCACCCTAGGAATTTGGTTCAATCCATTGGAGTGATCATTTAAGACTATAGATAAATTTGACCCTCCATTTCGATTTGGCCTAGTCAAGGCCTAATAGGTCTACATGCATGTTTGAAAGCTTAGGGCACCTTGTTGAGTTTATTTCCTCTAAGCATGGTTAATATTTTTTATTCATGCCTCATTAAAATCTCAAAATATTCACTTAGAGATATATCATTCTCTAACTTATTCACTTACCTTCTCCTCTCTTCATACTCTTTGGATAAGCTGGTTGTTCTTCAAGAGTGCTCTAACTCTGAGATAGAAAAAGGGGTATTAACCTCTTAGCTAGGAAAAATATAAGTGTTTTTACAGCTACCTCAAGTCCCAAGGACTCTTTGTACTAAAAAGGAAAGTTTTAATCCTTTAAATTGGTGCTCAAACACCCCAAACTCTCTAAAATAGCCCTTAAAAATAGAACTGTGTACATGATTTGACTATGTTTTACTCTAACACATCATAATTTTAGGTGATCCTATATGTTTTTAGCTTTGAAAATAGTGTATAATCCTCCTTAAAGTCTTATAAGACTGATTTGTCAATGACCTAGACCAATTCTCACCTTTCTAAGGCTAGGTCATCAACTTGAAGCCATGTTTTAGTTCATTGTCTACCTATAGTCACCTACAACTGACTGTGTCAGAGTCTTTAGGATCTTGTAGGTATTTATATGATCAAAATAAATTGACCAACCTCTCCTAATGGTTTGTATTCCCAATAAATTCCACATCATTCTCTAAGGTGACTAAGTTATAGGTTCACAAGAAAGAAACACCTTCTCAGACTTTCACCTTTGGTTGTCTATAAGTGACTAATTTCAAATGAGAGCACCTTTGTATGTGTGTATATTAGACCCCCAAAAGTTCATATCAACTTATACTCATGGAGTTTATACTCCTTGAGATGTATTTCACTTGATAAGGACATTTTATCATGGAGATATGTTTCATTTCAAACCTTGGATGCCAACAACCTTTTTTAGAGCTCAAAACCTATAGGTGTTACTACCAAAATTTAGTTGTTAGAGGTGCATGTTTGAGCTTATCTAAAAATAAGTCCAAAGGGATAAATCATATTCTTCCTTTTGAAATTTTGACTCCTATGTGGAGGCTACAACATGAGTGCACTAGGAGTGGTTAAAACTCAAAATGGTATTTTTATAAGACCTCTCCAAAAGGGCTAGGTGCTTTATTTCACACTTTTGAGGATTTGATCCCTAAGAACAGTCACTGAATCCTTTAACATATTTTCCCACTTATATTCACCAATTTTACACCTCATATGGGTCTTCTTTGATTAATACCTATGTTATAACTCCCAAGAAGGTTTTACCATTGCTCCAACTTCTCCATATGACACCTCAATTTATTGCTAACACCACCTATAGGTAGACATTCTGATTTGCATATAGACAAGTATTGAGTATGTGGTTGGATAGTGTGCATTATCTTGACCATCAATGATTTTTAAACCTATCTTAACACCTCCAAATGCATCTATACACTATCAAGAATTTGAAACAAGTATCAATGCCTCTATTTCAATGTGAATTCCTCCATGAGTACACTTGTAGGTGAATTTTCTCTATTATATGACTGTATGGGTGACTATCTTGACTACCATAGTCTTTCTTCTAACAAGTGAAAAGGATATCTCAATTGATCCTACCATGAGACTATGTTAAAAATTTTATGACCTTCACCACAACTCTATAGATGTGTCTCAGAGCTTTTCACAAGTCACTTGGCTGACTGTGTATGGCAGTCATATAATAACTGACTATATGGCACTTTATGACTACAATTCCATGAAACATTACTTGGATAATTAAACTAAAAGATAAAAGGACCAAGAGGAAATTGAAAAAATGTTAATTAAGTTATCTACAACCTCTAAAACCATTATAAAAGCATGACTATTCTAAAAATGGTGGAAATTTGTCTGTCATCTTCAAATAAGACTAGTCTGCAAACCTGAGATGATTTTCCCATTAAAAAAACTTGAAACATGAAACCAAGAATGATGATAATTATAGGGGAAATAAAAAATCTTCTAGAATCAATTTATGTAATTGGCTTATACAAAATCATCCAAACAAGAGCAAAACCTACAAGGTGTATAAATTAGAAATAAAATTGGATAGGTCAACTTCATAGGAATGGTTCATAAAGCACAGGTCACCATTTTTTTTCAAAAAAACATCAAATGGAATTTTACTGAGTTTAGAAGACACCCCCAAGATCAATTTATCTGAAACCTCCCCTACTGGCCATACCATGTATAAACCTACTGACTAGTTTTGTGTGCATAAAAGGGTGAAGAAGGAGCAAAATAATTTTAGTTCAAATTTGGCACTTACAGAGTATGTCAAGTATGGGAATGGATTTGAGGATGCTGAAGAGTCATATCACAACTTTCTCCCATGTGTCACACTCCCTTATGGGCCGTGCAAGTGCCAACCTCCTTTTTTCAATAAAGCTACTCTTTATTCTAAAGAACCTACCACTTTTCAATTACAAATAATTGATTAAGACATATGAGGACACATGGGGCATGAAATCATACTTTTAAACCTTCACATTTCCCAAATAGGCTGTACAAGTCATTTAATGCTCTATTTTGACCCCTAAAATGACTAAAAAGGACATAAATATTGAAAATGACCAAGACCAAGGCTAATGTGAAATGAAATAACATAAAATGACCTACATTCCACCTTATGTAATAATATTATACCCATAAAATACCTTAAAATCATTTTTTACTGATAGGGGTCACAATTTGTCCTACAAGGTTAAATTTGGTCAACTTTTACATTTCTTGGGATTCTCTTTAACTATGCATCTCAATAAATTTCCCAAGCTCATTTTTACTACTTATGTTTATACATTTATTTATGGGTGGTATGTAAAAAATGACTTTCAAATTTTGTTTCCTTATCTAATATAATCATTTTTGGAACACCTTGCAATCTCACAACATCTTTAAAAATAGTTTTGCTACTCTAGTGAAATTAGTAGTTTTATTGGATGCAATAAAATTAACCATATTATAACACCTATATGGAACCAAAAAAATTAAATCATTATGACTTTGTGTGTTTGACAACCACAACATAAATTTGATACTCAAATCTATTCATTGTGCTCTTTGAGACAACCCCATTTTTTTAAAGTTGCATATCAGAGTACACAATGGATGCATAACAAACCCAAACCTCACTTGCTGAAGAAAGAAATACACACTTAGAATACCCATGTACGTAAAAATAGAAATGTAAATATTAACCTTTTGAGTAATTAATGAACACAACAAGACATGACATGCGAACCAAGAGAACATTGTCCTTAATGGCAATCAGAGCATGATTTCTCGCAATCTAAACACACATAGCAATTCACTATCAAAAAGAGTGCATGCAAGTTAAGATAAGGCTCAAGAACATATAATGGAAGTAAATTTTCTCAAAGAATTATGTCAACCATTCATAATAATTCTTGTCATAGTCCAAGTACATGGATGAAGTTACAACCATGCCTTAATACAACCTCCAATAGTTAACAATATGGTGGTAGCCAATCCTTAAATTGATATAATCAATTCCAAATTTGAAAAATGTCTAATACTATAGACTATAAATTATGGGAAGAGGAATTAATACACCTCAAGTACATGGCAACCCACTCATATTTATATGTATGTGTACAAAATCCCAAACATTGATTAACTTATCAACATATGTTTAAGGTAGAAAAGGCATACTAGCCTAGGGAAGTTGCATACTCACATTAGCATTTTAGCCAATCCTATAATTAGGAATTTATTATGTATGATAAAATTTTATATCATTAACATGTCATATTATTAATTAATTTGTTTATAAATTAACTCATATTATTAAGAAATGGAGCAATAGAATGCAACCAAAACAAGCCCTACCAACCAGCCCTATGATCCCTCTATAGGTGGCCTTTACCACACCCAACCATCAGCTAGATGATGGCTTCAACAAATAGGGTCAAGAATAAAGTTCTAAGCAATTTGGGCACTAACCCGAAGGACATCACATCCCAATATCATAGTACTAACACAAGGCACAGTCACCATCTAGAGTACACTCCATATAGTCATAAGTAGACTAGAAAGCACCAAATATAACATACAAATATATTTAGCTAAGTCAAGGATCTACAAAAAAAATTAGCCAAGCCAAATAACTGGCAACTTAGGCATACCATAATCACTTGAAAATAATCATGGTTTCTACTAATTAATCCAAACCATAATCGATTTATGACATAATTGATCCAAAATAGAAATAATCAACATAAGCACTTGAATATGCACTCATTTTGAGTCTCAATGAGGCCAAAAAGTTTCATAATGGTGATAACTAAAATATCTAGCCAACATTTTAAACCAAAAAATGATTTAAATGTTGATGATCGATATAGGAGATTTAGGGGATCATCATGAGGTCTCATGACCTCATATGATCCCCGACTATTAAAAGTAGGTCCAAATTAGTAAAAAATAACTACATACCATTTAACAGGTATGGCATCAATAAGTAAAGCATGGGTCACAAGGAATAGTAATGGCACACCTTCATTTTATTATTAAGAGATACATAGTTTTGTGAAGGATCCAAAATGCATATAACACATATATAGAAAGGGAAGATTTATCCAAGCATCTAGATCAATTAATTATAGACACATCTAGCACTTATAGGCTTAATAGTCTCAGTTCATTAATGATAATTTGAATTACAATCCCTATTACTAATCTATAATGCATGGAGTCACACAAGACCATGTGTCTATGACTTCCAAAATACTTAGCCTTAGATGTAAACATAGAAATATTCCTACAAAAGATTTGTGTGATTGAAAATAGAACATGGTATATAAATGAATTTGTATATTTATAAGTTTGGAAAAACTGATCCATTAACATATTCAACTATTGCATAATCATTCTAAACTACAAGCCATATATAGCAAAGAATACTTTCTCCAATTATTATGATGCTCAAAGGAGGTAAAATCAATTCAGGGAAAAAGTAACTCACTCCACTAATACCAATTCCAAAGCTCCCACTCCACTTTCCTTTGTATTTTATTTTTATTCTCGTTCCCTCTACACATCACTTATCCTTTATCTTCTTCTCTTCTTGTTGTCTTTTCCTACTCCCCATGTTATTCCTTTCTACCACAACCCTACATTATCCTCCATTTCCTTCTTTTCTCTCCATCCCTTTTCCTTTCTCCCCTGCTACAACACATTTTCCTCTACCCCATAACTATCATCCTTACACCACTTTCTTGCCTTCCCCCTTCCTAACCAATCCTAACCTTGCATTTTCCAACACATCCTACCTTCTTTACTATGCTACTCCCTTTATGCCTTCTAAATTCAACCATACACCTCCATTATTTTTGCTTCCAAATGGATTCATCAACAATTTATGATCCAACAATTGATAAAAATGATAAAATAGTACTAAATTTGTAACCAAGTATCAAATACATCATTAACTCATACGTCAACACATGCAAGATTATAACATGGTAAATATATCAACCTAAAATCATATATCATGGCATTGGGATCTAATAATACAATCCATCTAAACAAGGGAGTGTAGTACAGCCACTATACACATGCTCAATACCAACATGAAGCCCAATATCATAACATCAGAATAATAGTGTAGTCTAGTTATATAAGGGAGTGTAGCAATCAGACATACACATGTTAAATTAATCTTCTAAGCAAGCATATCAGGGTGTATAAGGGCAATATCATGACACTCTTATAATTGGTATGGCATGTACACACATGTATTTTGATTGTGGACCTTATCCACTTGACATATCCTGCATCTTGAATCCTATCTTGTCACATCTCTCTTCATTATTGGAAAAAAAATACTTCTCCTCCACCAAAGCTATTATATTATTATTACCAAAATATCCACCCTAATCACTATTATGCAATTATATTATAATATTATCTCTTAGAGACCTAACTAGATTACATATCTATTTTCCATTGAAGAGATAACCATCATGTATAAGATACTCATCATGAATAGTATATGTCTCACATGCTAATGAATTGATGTAGTCTCAGCTAGCTTTCCAAAATCTGGATCATTTTCATATAATTCCTTAACAATTTGAAATCCAACAACTTCACTTACCATAGTAGTTTAAAATTCCATTCTCCTATTCAAAGCATCAACTACTTGATTTCATTCCTAATTTATGTTTCAAAATAAAAGTATATCCTTTCAAGAAACATACACGTTTTGCTTGGCTACTATTTAACTTATTTTGAGTATTCACATAATTCAAGGCCTTAGGATCTATAAATATAATAAAATCCTTACAAACTAGGTAATGCCTATAATCTCTTAATTCATATACAATGACATAAAATTCAACATCATATGTAGAATACTTCTTTCTTCCCTCATTCAATTTTTCATTAAAATATGTTTTATGTTTTCTTTCTTGATTCAACACAACACTAATTATCACATAAGAATCATCACAATCTACCTCAAACACTTTGTTAAAATATAGTAATGCTAAAATAGGTTTTTATGTAATATTCTTATTCAATAATTGAAAACTTCATGCTGTTACCTTTGTCCACACAAAATATTTTCCTCTCATGCAATATGTTATTGGTGCAACAAAACTACTAAAATTCTTAATGAACTATCTATAAAAAAATTATAAACCATGGAAAATTCTTACCTTTATTTTTCCTCTTAAAATAGGTCGTTCAATAATTTCCTTTACCTTTTCTTCATCCATTTTTACACCATCTGTTAAAAGTACAAATTAAAAAAATACCAAACTATTATGCATATACCTACACTTTTTCAAAATTTCATAGAGCTTCTCATTTATTAAAGCCTTTAATACCATTCTAAAATACCTTAAATTCTCTTCTTTACTTTAATTAATATCTAAATATCATCAGAATAAACCACCACAAATTTACCAATGTAATATCTTAGTACCATGTTCATTGCCCTCATAAATGTGATAGGTGTGTTAGATAATCTAAAAAATGTCATCATTCACTCATAATCCATCCCTAGTCTTGACTGATATTTTTCATTCATCTCCTTCATGAATGCAAATCTGATAGTAACCACTTCTTGAATAAATATTAGTAAAGTAATTTTCACCTACAAGCACACCCATCATATCATGTAAATGAGGTATAAGAAATGTGTATTTGATAGTAATGTTATTAATTAATCTACTATCCACACAAATTCTCCATCCCTCATATTTATTTATAGTTAGTAGTGTTGGTGTTGCACATGGACTCATGATCTCTGTTACTACACCCTTTCTCACCAATCCAGTAACTTATTTAATTCTACACATTTTGTTCAAATCATTATATCAACTACTTGATTGAGTGGAGATGATCCTAGAATCAAGTCAATATGATGTTGAATGTATCTCTTTGATTGTAAACTATATGGTAACTCATCTAGTATAACATATGTATATTATTTTAACACTTATACTAGTACTTGCATCAATTTTGTGTCTTTTTTATTTGATATTAACACATAACAAAAACCTATCATCTTCATATATTTGACAAATTATTTCATATATAACATGCTTTGTACATGATCTTCTTATTTAAGAGGTAATACAACTACCTTTATACCACTTTTCCAAAAAGTATATGTATTCTTTTTTCAATCATGAATGATCTTTTTGTCATATTAGCATGGCCTTCATATCAACACATGACATGAATCTATTGTAATAACATCACACCATATTTTATATAAATTGTTTGAGTAAACACGTTTTATCTACTATCACTTCATTCGCTTTATAAAACTATGAAATATGATAAGGATAAGGATATTCTTCACATTTTAAACTTTGTTTCTCTATAATTTATCTAGAAACCATATTTTGATAACTACCACCATATATAAAAATTTAGATATATTACCTTTTGAAGTGCACCTTATTCTAAAAATGTTTCTGTGCAGCCATGAATCACCACCTTGTTTATTTTGTACATGTTATTCCCTTGTAGCTATCATTATTTTCCTCATCATGAGATTTTCTCCTATGTATGCTGCTACAACTTCTATATTTTGTTTTTCTATTTGAACTTCAGCCAAATTTATTCTTAGGTAATCCTGTTGCTTTATTTATTATTCATGATAGTTCAGACACTCAAATGTTGTGTATCCTTAATCTCTTAGTCCCTTCATTAGTCCCTCCAGTGATGAAAATTATGTATTTTTATGATTGCTTTAATGTCTTCAACATCTCCCTCTTAATGAATCCAATGTATATCAAGTAGTTGAAAGCTTTACCAAGCTTAGAGTGCCCAATTTTAGTTAAGATATTCCTCCAAACACTCAAACCAAAGATATCAAATGACCTATGATGAATAGTGTTTTATTAAATTTTATTTATTTTAACATTTCAAGATTACTATGCCACTTAAGAAAGTCTAGAAGACCCCTATTTACATCCTAGACCACAGACACAATCTTTACAACTCATTATAATCATTATACATTTGCATTTATGCATATATTTATAAAAGAAGCATTTGAAAAAAAAATGTTAAGTTTTGGAGGGAATGCATACTTGAACTCTATTTACTAATATTGTCTTTCTAAGAGTATCCTTGAGCCTGTAAGTCAATAACATATCTAGCTCTAAGAAATGATGGACAGATTGCTCAAGACTTGATGTTTTATATCTTTTGATTTATTTATCTAAAATTCATGAAATTTTAATGGGAGATAGGGTCCATCATATACTATTGTATGAAAATTTTCAAGATGATTAAGTTATTATAACATAATAAATATTAGTTTCCATATCTATAGGCTTGCACACACAGTTAAAACCCTATCAAGAGTCTAAAAAAGGAGCACAAATTAAAAAATAATCAGTGTAATGTGATGAAACTTAGAGGGGAGCTAGGAGACACCATTTTATAGATTTATGATGATTTTAAAGATGATACCATGTATAAAATTTGGGGTTATCCAAATTTATATACCTTTAACTCAAATGAACATAGTTATATAGTGTGCAAACTGAGCCAACTTTAGTCATGCATTGAAGGAGAACCATGAGGGATAGAGATGGGACATAAGATCCCACACTATCATGGATGAATTATATAATAAAACTCAAGAGGATTATCTATGACTCAAAATAGGTGAAACATGATAATGATTTTTCTCTCACAACCAAATCTCTTAAAATAGACCAAAAGTTGGTCAATGTCGGGGTATCTTGTGTCTCATTATCCTAATCGATGAAACATATATAAAAAAACATTAAAATAGGAGTTTTAAGGATAAAATAGTCATTTTATAGTCTCAGTCAAGCATTAGGAGTATAATTATAGTTGAGTGGATACATCCTTTAAGATAGTCTCATCATCTCTGAGTGTGTAAACTGAGATGAATTTAGTCATGCAATGTAGGATAACCATGATGGATAGATATGAGTTGTCAATTCCCACACTTTAATTAACAAGTCATCTAATAAACCCTATGAGTATTCTCTATAACTCAACATGGGTGAGACATGATAATGAGTTTTATCTCACAACCAAATCTCTCAGAACTAACAAAAAGTTGGCTAGTGGGGGGTATCTTCTAGCTCATTATCTCAATCAAATAATTATCTGTTATAACACATATAGATGGTATTTTTAAGGATATAATGTATATTGTAAAATATTATCAATCCCTAGGATCAAAATTTGTATTTGATTATATGCATCCTTTAAGAGATTCTCCCCATCCCTAAGTTACAAAATGAGCCAACTTCGATTATGTGGTATACATAAACGTGAGAGATAGAGATGAGACATAAGCTCCCAAATTTATAAATTTGAGTTATATAATTAAACCTATTAGTATTATCTATAAATTGACATGAATGAGACATAATAATGAGTTTTATCTCAAAGATAAATCTCTCTTACAGGGCCAAAAGTTGGCCAGTATGGGTGTATCTTTTGACTTGATAGCCCAATCAATGAATCATCTATACCAACATGTATGGATGGTAATTTTAAGGATATAAAGGACATTTCCTAGTCTTTATCAATCCCAGGAGTAAAATTTGCATTTGACTAGATGCATGCCTTAAGAAAATCTCATCATCCTTGAGTGTGAAAATCAAGTTAACTTCGGTCACATGTTGTAAGAGAATCATGAGGGATAGATACAAGATGTAAACTCCCACACTTGCATGGATGAGTCCTATAAGAAAAACCAAGAGGATTATTTATAAATTGATATAGGTGAGACATGATAATGATTTTTCTCTCCCAACTAAATCTCTTGAAATAAACCAAAAGTTAGTCAATGGGGGGCGTATCTTATGGATCATTATCCCAATCGATGAATCATCTATGCTGACACATTTGAATGGGAATTTTAAGGATAAAATATCCATTTTCTAATCATATTCAAGGCCGAGGAGTGAAAGTTGTAATTGATCGAATGCATGCCTTAAGATATTATCCTCATCCCTGAGTGTGCAAACTGAGCCAACCTTGATTTCATGGTATAAGAGAAAAGTGAGGGATAGAGATGAGATTTTATGTCCTAAACTTGAAAAAATGAGTCCTCTAATAAAACCTAGGAGGATTATTTATAACTCATTATGGATGAGACATGGCAATGAGATTTATCTCATAGCCAAATATCTCTTAAAGTTTCAAAAGTTATCTAATTGGGGGTGTATCTTTTATCTCATTGGTCTAATTTGTGAAACATCTAAACTTAAATATATATATGGGAGTTGGATATAACTACCTTTGTTCAGTCTCAACTAGGCCCTAAGAGCAAAATTGGTAGTTGATTAGATGCATCCCTTAAAATAATCTCCTCATTCTTGAGTGTGAAAATTGAGAAAAATTTGGTCACACATTATAGGATAATCATGAGGGATATATAAAAACCTCCATATTAAAAAATTGTATGGACAAGTCCTCTAATCAAACCTAAGATTATTCTCTATAAATCAACATGAAAGAGACATTATAATGAGTTTTTTCTCATAGCCAAATCTCTTTGAATATACCAAATATTAGTTAGTGAGGACATATATTATGGATCTTAATATATGATAACACATATAAATGGGAATTATAAGTCTATAACAATCATTATTTGATCTTAGTCAAGCCTCAGGAGTGAAAATTGTAGTTGATCATATGCATCCCTTAAGAGATGCTCCTCATCCCTAGGTGTGAAAACTAAGCCAACTTTGGTTGTATGATGAAGGATAAATATAAGGGTTAAATATGATTCATTATCTCCCACACTTTCAAAAATGATTCCTATAAAAAACCCTAAGTGGATTATCTATAACTTGACATGAACAAGACATTGCAATGAGTTTTCTTTCATAGCCAAATATCTTTTAAAGGGTAAAATATTGGCCAATGGGGGCATACATTTTGAATTATTATCCTAGTTGATAAATAATCTATGATAACACATTTATATGGATGTTTTATGACTATAAAAACCCTTGTCCAATCTTAATCAGGCCCTAAAAGTGAAAGTTGTAGTTGACCGAATGCAACCCTTAAGAGAATCTCCTCATCCTTGAATGTGAAAATTGAGAAAAATTTGATAATGTATTATAGGAAAATAATGAGGGTTAGATATGAATCTTCAAATATTACACTTTCATATACGATTCCTATAAGCAACCCCAGGAGGATTCTCTCTCAATTGACATAGGTGAGACACAATAAAGAGTTTTCTCTCACATTTAAGTCTCTCTTAAAGGGCCAAAATCTTGTCAATGGGAGTCATATCTTTTGGCTCATTAGTCCAATCGATGAACCATATTTGAGAACACATCCAAATGGATATTTTAAGGATATAAGTAGTTTTTATGTATTTTTTAAGAAACAAAGTTATAAAAGAGTGTGAAACCTACTACTTGAGTTAAATAACCTCAAAAGAAATACAAGAAGTCTTTCTAGTGTCTTTTTTGAATTAGATGAGTAATGACTAGATCATAGAGATAAATATATTAATCTTTTATTCTCTTTATTTTAAAAATATAATAATCTCTACTCATGACATTAACCACATGAAGGTGGAACCTCATCTAGTGCCTTTAACCTACATTAAAGTTGTTAGTAAAAAAATTAAACAAAAATAAACACTTAATGACAAAATAATTCAAAATTAAAATACAATAAATAAAATACATTAATTTGAAATTTAAGATGAATTATTCATACTAACCTTACTAATTTAATCCAACATACCTTCATAATCAGCTCTATTTTAAGTGTTTCAATAATCACTTCATGCTCATATTCATGAACTTTTAACAAACTTTTATTGTTAAGATTTCCATGATATTTGATCCTTTGAATATTTATAATAACTAGATTTGAATAATGAAATACCACCCTATGTATTTCAAAGTCCTCAAATAACACCTTTTCTATTTTTTATGATATTACCTATGAATCCAAGTTCATGTAACCTCTACGGATATATCGGGATAAAATAGGTCTTCTTCATCCATGACATTTGTGGTTAATTTTTTTGGCCTCTACACAACAACACAAGTAGGATTTTTTTATCTCATTGTTATCCTTAGGTGAAATGATTGCAAAAACATGCTCTGTATTTATATTATAATCAATTTGTAAGCACATATAGGAAAAAATAAAGATATCACTAATAAAGGGATACATTTAAATTGGAAATAAATTGTAGTTGGTTGCACAAGATCTGAGATGTGGTCAAAGTCAATTGATGGTGCCATTTCATGATCCATAAATTATTGGAGTGAATGGATACTCTATGAATGTGTTATGGGTATATAATATGATTTTTAACATATTCTTTTGACTTGCATTTATGTTAGTTAAATTCCATAAAACCTAAATAAAAAAATGTTATATCCCTTGTATAAATAGTCCATGAACTAGAATTTGAGCTTTGAATAGAGTGGAATAACTTGATCTAGGTATTGTACTACAATATTCATATAATGCATTATCTTTTTCCTTCATTAACAAAAATAATACTTACACACGATAAAATTTATTTGATCCATGATAAAAAAAATTATTTACATCAAGTCACAATACTTGTAGCATCGATAAAATTAGCACCATCCTTGTGTTTTCCCTACTCATTTTTAAGGGATCTTTGTACGTAGTTATTTTATTTCCAAATGTTTTCTATCTTCTTCACTTTTGGTTGCCAATTTTTTTTGGTTCAGCTGGGTGGATTCGATCTTGGCATGTTTATTTCTTTAGCTTTTGCCATCAAAATTAGGTTTGGGTCTAAGATTAGTCACTTTTTACCATAGCCAATTTTAGAAGTGTCTAAACTTTGTCTTATCCATTTGGTAATGAATCAATTATTTTAATATGAGACCAACTTCTATTATGAAGACTCAAAGACTTAGCTACTCACCTTTGTGCTTAATCTCAATTAGTCATAAGTGATTTTGTCCAGTTTATCAATGTAATTTTGACTCTTTCCCCATTTGGGTTTGTTTCTTTCTTAAATAATTTTTGAAGTGTTTGTTCAATTAATTATCATAATATTTTGCATTCTTTCATAGAATACCACTTGTATAACTCTCAAAGATTCATAATTAATTGCATATATCATGTTTCACCAATTAAGCATGCCACATGTCATCATTTCATCGTAGCCTATATTTTCACAAGTTTTTATAAGGTGAGTAATTTAACTTGGGTACTTTTTGCCACATGCCATGTGTTCACACAATCTCACACTCAAAATTCATAATTTAGTTAGCATAATGCCCAAGGACTGGGTTTACAACAAAATCAAAGCTTGCAACTTTTCAAACATGTATTTAGTCATGGTGTAGCTTCATAACATTTTTGAATCTTGATGATGCCTAAAACTTTGACCTTAGGTTAAATAAACCTCTATCAGAAGATTTACAGATGTGGGACCAAATGCGGTCTGTAAAGCAACCTTCAGGATTTTAGAAGCTAACTCTTCATTCAATATTGGGGGTGAAAAGGGATAGAAGAAAGAGAAATAAATAAAATGGAACTAAATATAATTTAAGGTGATGCATTAATAGATTTGAAATATTAACCTATACTTTCATAAAATATATTAGATCTTCAAGAATCATAGACCATAAGGGAGCATAAAGCATGAGCTACAGTCTATTATGCAAATAAAACCAAAACTATAAAAGAAGAAGATAAATAATAGACAAAGATAATTTTCCAATCCAAACAACATAAAACATCACATCGTCTTCATTTTGAATGGACAAAATAATATAGAAGGCTCAAAGGGGCACATAAAAATCATCCAATCACATCCATGAGGTGCACCTACTAAGGTTACTGAATAGAAAAATGCTAATTGCTACTATTCTTAGTCTATTACAATGGCTACTCATAAAAATAGAGAGATATCAGAAAATGATAACCAACCCCCTTTTAAAATAATGAGCTCAAAATAAATAGGTGACATGATTACCTAAGGAAAATAACACCTAGATATTCTAGCACTCATGCCCATGATGATGTCATTGTAACTAAAAAAGGGTCTTGACCTCATGAATGCAATCAACCTCTAGATCCTAGATATGGTATGACTACATCATTCTTATTATGACCATTGCACTTAAGAGAAGTGAGGTGGTGCCATATGTATACTTCTAGATTTATCCTACCCATATCATATTCAATAACCTTGGTCCCCCTTAAAAACCAAGAGATTATACTTTAAGCTAGGATTAAAGTGTTTCAAAAGTTTTGATCAAAAGGAGGGACCCATGTTCTCATCCAATGACATTTCTTTAAATAATAACAAACCAACATTGCTCCCAGGTAAGCACAAGGATGACACACATGAGATGGCACTTCTTTGAAAGGATTGGGCACTTTTTTGGTAAGATTGAGCATGGGGCCACCACATTTCAAGTAGACACTCCTATAAAGGAATTCAAGAATTCCCTTGTTAAAGTGAACATGAGGGTACCATGTGGTGAATCCACATCAATCCTTTCATGGAATACTTAGTGGTACCCATCTATCATTTCATCATCTAATGGTGTTACTTGGAGGTCTAACACAAAAATGAAAAGGCTTTGAAGAGCATAAGGTCACCACATATCAAGCTAGCACTCTACTTGAGAGAGATGAAATTATCCTCGAGTTGGATGAGCATCAAACTGCCACATGGAAGAAAAATGGTGTCTCAAATAAGGAAGGGTCCAAAAGGGGAGCCACCAAAAGGTGCTAAGGAACTACTAACTATCGAGTGAGATTAAATATATATATCAACTAATCTAAAAATAACAACCATGGATTTATGATTCACAGTTCCTAGTGACTCATAAGGGTATTTTCTTGTAGGTGGGAGAACCCAAAAATTATGTTACTCAAACCAGTCAAAGTAAAACTATAAAAAATAGGAAGAAAGTGAAGATACCTATAATTTTTTAATGGTTACCTATAAGGGTGCCCATTCTTCATCCTTTGGCTAGGTCTTATTATTAAGAGCCTCAAAGGATCTATCTAGATCTATTATCTCTTTGAAGGATATGTTTCCCAAGCCTTTAACAATTGCTAGCATCTAGAACTCAAATTGGGCAAGTGGGTTCAAAATTTTCTCCACCTCAAAGACATCAGGCACTTAACCAAGAGCTACATAAATGGTCTAGTCATTCTATTTTTGCTTGAGTAGTGCCTTGGTTTGGTTATTGGGGATGACATTATTATCGACTAAGCAAGGGGAGAGGATTCCCAACTATAATAATTTCTATATGTCCCCACCTTTCTTAAACTACTTGATTCAAGGAATTAAAGAATGCCTTACATTTATTCATTGCCTTATTATAGCCTAGGAAATCATTGACCTTCATCATTGCCTTTCTTTAGTCAGCCACCCCTACTACTTGTAGCATTTAGGAAGAAGAGTTGTAGAGATTTTGAATAAGGCTCTATGAATATAGGACTTTGGTAGAGATGAAGGTGATCACCTGATTAACATATGTGCTCACTTGAGAGGCTAACTTTTATGCATCTATGATGAAATTCAACATTATCTTTAGGTTTTTTTATGACCTTGATCCTCTTCCAATAGGATTTGTATATCTACCTGGCTATGAGAAGGATTTTTGTACCCTATGAATGAGTGGTGAAGTCATTCTTCAGCTTCTCAATATCATGGTCCTTGATCAAAGAGCCTTGTTGCACCTTATTTTGTAGTTATTGATATGATTGATATAAATTGTAGAGATTTTAGTGAATTTCATCTAGTTCTATCTCTATCTCCTACAATTTGGTTTCAAAAACTAACCATAGGATGGCTTTTGTTTGGAAGATTTTATTCAAGATGCTAACTTGGAGGTTAGATCTTACCTTATTAAGTTTGGAATCCATAGATTAAGCCTTAAAATTGAGGTAGTCAATCATATCCTTCACCTTTATAAGTTCCATCTTGGCCTTTTATAATTATCAGGTCACCCTCATATAGTCTGTAGTCATGAAATTTTATGTCTCCTCCATGAGTTCAACCCTATTAATGGGTCTAGTCTATGTTAGGTTGAGACCAATATCTTGAATAGTGTAGTCCCTTAGTTTCATCTATTCTTGGGGCTTGATTATGTATGGGGTTAAATGATAAATCATAAGGGATTATTATGTAGGGTCATAAAATGACCTCATGTGTGTCTGAGCATTAGCCTTGGCCTACTTCCCCTTTTATCTTTCCATTCAAACCTCTTGGGCTATCTTGACTACATCCACCTATTGTTGGTACTGATATGGTGCTTCAATGATCTCCCCTACAAAAGGGATTCCATATGGTAGTATGAATGGAATAGCTATTTACTACTCTAAAGCAGTAAACCTTACTCATATAGAAACTAGTGAATGAATAGTGAGGGTTGAAGGGGAGAAATATGGGATCCCATGGGGTGGGGTGAATGGTCATTGAATTATGAGGGAGGATGAGGAGGATAATGTAGGTAGGGGTTAAGGAAAGGCATGTGGGAGGATATAGGTATTGTAGAAGAAAAAGGGGTGACCCCAATGGTAGATTGGGTGGATGAGGAGAAGACCAGAGCCAAGGTGGTATTAGGTTGAGTAGTGGAGAGTGATAAAACCTATAGTAAGACTATAAGGGTAGATGAATAGGTGATTAGAGGAGTTGAAGTGCTTGACTAGGTAGTAGATGATGTTGTAACCTATAATAGAATTATGGAAAGAGATGGGGAAGTGAAAAAGGAAGCAAAGGTGGAAATAAGGGGATCCAGAAAGCAAATATTCTTTTGGAGGGGTGCTAATGGAGGGATAAAAGTGGGTGCCTCAATCCTCTTGAGCTGGGATGACCCAACCACAAGGTGCCCAAATAAATCTTGATATTACTATGGGGCTATAGGATAAGAGAATAAGGGTGGTGGCTATGTTGAAGGTCTCTAGGTTACCATGACCTCTTTTAACACTTTTTATCTAGAGGTGCATCTCCTACCTCCTCCCTAGGAGTGTCTTCTTCTTCTTCTCTTATTTTAATTTCAGGAGTGGATTCCTCTTCTAAGCTTCCCTCTTTTGGGTGAAACTCATCCAAGAGCTTCTCAAAGGTATCATCTTGATCTCCATCATTAAAACTAATGTAAGGATTGTTGATTTAATACTTTTATTTTGTGAAGGAAATTATTTTTTCTTTGTTTTAGTTTATCTAGCCAAGATGCTTCTTCATCCCCTTTGATAACTTCTTGGTTGGGTCATATGCTTAGACCTTGACATAGAAAGACTCCAATTATTTAAGGGCATTTTAAAATATCTAATCTAAGTCCACATGATTCTAAGGAATGTCCACCATGGGTGACTTCTACTCTAAGTAAGGATGTGCATGATGCTTGAGAGCACTGGCAGTATTCAAGTTGGCTATGTATCTTAATAGATCATAATCTCATCTATCATTTATTAATTCTAGGTCAAGATCTGAAAGCTTAGCTATGAGTAAGCACCCTAGTGCCTTTTCATCATGATGATTCCATCCCTTATGAAATGGACATTGTATACACCTTTCTTCTTCTTCTCAAACCCATAGATGGAGTCCATTGTATCGAGTTGGTGAGCCAAATCCAGGGATAAGGTTTTCTTAATCAACATGTGGGGGAGATGAAAGGGATCTCCTTAGAACCCATGTACTTGGATAAATGAAAAGTGGAATCCCTCAAAACTATTTAACTAAGACTCTGCTACCCATGAGCCAAGATTGTTGCCAATATATCATCCTAGAGATGATATCCTACTAGTTGAGGTCTATAAGAACTAGATCTATAAACATATTCAAGAACTCGTATTAGTATCCAATGATTTATAAGACATGAGTCCATCTGGTGACAAGGGCCACTATATTTAGTAAGACTTTTATGTTGAAAGTGTTGACTAATAGATACAAGGAGAAGAATTAGGAGTGCTGGTATAAAATTAGGTGCATGAGGAAGGATGAGTACTAAAAAGAACCCCTCATCAGGAAATTATCTATTTTATCCCTCATGGTAGAGGTGATGGCTTTAGTAAAGTCCATCTTGAACACCTATCCCTTCTCCACCATGGTCATGAGGTATATCATGCCCAACTGAAAGTCATTGATGTTATCATTGGCATCTATACCTAGGATGAAGGATAGCATGGATAAGGTGTCCTTTAAATATTGTAAGGGGAAATTTGATAGGGGCATGGGTAGAGGAGGAATCTTTGTGACCTCATTTCTGAAGAGAGTTATGATAAAATGATCTTTTTACTTGAAATAAGAAACTTAGATACTCTAAAGGCTCTTGATGATACAAATAGTGGCCTTGGAATCATATTAGAGCTAGAGCATCTCTCTGATGTTATTTGCACTAATTTTCACCCATAAATTGATATTTCAAGTGATCAATGCAATGTTGGAATTATATCTCTCTACATAAAGATTAATTATTTTTGGGTATGGATGCACATAGGGCACTAGGTATTGTGTCAACATGCACTCCCATATTCTGCATCTGAAAGAGTTATACTCTTTCATACTAACCCTATAGATCATTCAAGTGCGGGTTACCTCTCTCAAATTCTTATGATTTTGGGCTAAATTTGGATTGAATAATTCATCCATGAAGTTGGTCACCAATTTTTGGTCCTTGTAAGGTCCCTTGGTCACCTTACTAGTGTTTGACACCTTCTCCTTCGCTTGAGTAGGGGTTGAAGCATAGGCTTTGCTCATAGCGTATTTATGGGTAAGGTCTCCCATAATGCTCAAACCATGGGTTCTTTGTTTTGAAGAAGGATTACTACTCATAAATGAATATGTATAAACTTACATAGCTGATAAATCAATTCCAAATTCACTCTCGATTCCTACTAGAAATACTAGATTGATGATTCTTTATTTACTTTGTTCAATCAATAAAATTTCTCTCTTTTCTCCTCTCAATTACTTGATGATATCTAAAAATATTCAAAGTGTCAAGTGTTTGTCTCGAATGAGAGAGGGGGTATTTATGCATTAGTGCCACTGGGTAGGATCATCATTAGAATTTCAAAAAATGAGCATCCCAATAAATGATAAGGGTGGCACACACAATCAAAGGGCCATTTGTAAGATATTTTATGGTTATCATTATAGGAAATAATTCATAATAAGTTTCTAACATTAATAGTTGGTGAGGTGGGTAGATAACTATCTTTTTGAGAATGTTTTTGATGATTTGGGAGGACTAGAGAGAGGATGAATGGCAATTCAATTAGCCACTTGTGTCAATGACACTTATTTGAAAAAGGAAAAAATGAAGGGAAAGAAAACAAAACAAGGGAAAAAACAATGAGGAAAACGAAGCACACAACAAAAAAGGGAAACTAATTGATTATGTACAAGAGGAGATGGGCCATTTAGTTGAAATTCTTCAAGTCTATCCCATTAATGGGATCTCTAATGCATTTCCATCTTAATTTTACAATTAAAAATCATTTCCCCACCTATCCTTGATGATGAAAAAATTTCCTCTCCAAAGATAATCAAACTTCACATGTTGTCCTAGCTTTTTGGCTTACTAATCATATTTGAGAACTGAATCTCCTAGTTTAAATCCTTAGTTTAATGAATTTCTATCAAACCATCGATTAACTACTTGTTATCAGATTAGATTCACATCACTTGCCTATTATCTTTCCTCTTGGAGTCTAAGAAATTTATTAAGATAAACCTCTATTTCTCTATTTTTTTCAATTTTAATGGCCTTCAAGATCTACTATGTTGAGATTTCTGATTATACTAGCATAATTACTTATTTCCCATATACAATTTCATATGGGAATGTTTTTAGAATCTATTTGGGGGTGATGCAATATAACCATAAGGATTTCTTTATGTGTAAGAGCCACTCCATCCCATTTTCATTGCACATCCTTCTAATCAACCTGATTAGATTTTTGCTAGTAGACTCCACTAACCCATTCCTTTATGAGTAGTAATTAGATGAAGACTTTAGGAATATATCATTTTGGAGTGAAAATTTAGAAAATTTAGACCCAAGGAAGGCTTTTATATTATCATAAATTACTATTTTGGATTGGCCAAACCTTTCCACAAGCTCTTTTAGGAAGCTAAGGATCACATTCTCGATCTCTTCCTTTAGCAGGACTGCTTCAGTCTACATGATGAAGTAGTCAATGGCTATTAATATCCATTTATGATCAATGCTAGAGATCAGAGTGATCATCTTGATGAAGTCTAGGCCCTAATATGTGAAGGTTTCGTTAGTCACAATTGGGTTTAGAGGCATGGTGTAATTTTTCCTCTTTCCTACAAAGAATTAAGATTTTTATCACTTCTTGACTACTTGGTGGTAGTCCAAAAACATGGTTGGCTAGTACTACCCTACACCCATGATTTTTTTTATGGTGGTTTTAGATAAAAAGTGGACACCTATGGGAGCAAATTCTATATCTTGAAGATTTTTTTTGCCTTGGGGCTTATCAACACATTAAAGGATATCTCCATCAAAATTCCTTTTGAACATGATCACTTGGACTAGTGTGTAGCTAAACCATTACAGCCTGTAAAAACACATTTTGTGTATGGGGAACCCATCAAGATACCATGAAGTCTAAATAAATCAAACCCTATTAGTTACCCAAGACAAATCATCTTTGAATTAGTTTATTAGGGATATTTATGGCATGTTTTGATCATCTTTCAAGACATCTATGCATCAAGCTAAGTACTTACAGATTCTTCTCCCTCTAATTACTTTTATTGACTTGAATTTTATATCATATTATAGGATCTTGGTGATCTAATTAGCCATTTTTTATATAATTTCTCCTTCCATGATGTACTCACGAATGTTGGAGTGTGCCACATACAATATTATTTTTCTACCCACTATAAGGTGCCTGAACTTATTAAGGCCCTTGATGATGGTGAAAGCTTGTCTCTCCATAAAGTTATATTTGGATTCTTACCCATGCAATGTTATAGATTATAATGTGATCAGGTTTTCATTATTTCCCTCTTATTCTCTTTGATTTAACATAGCTATGAGGTTGTGCTCACTCTCATATATGTACATAATGAAATATTCAAAAATTTTGAGGTTGACAAGAACAAGTGTGATAGATATTATTACTTTGATTTATTTAAATTTTACTCTTCCTTTAGGTGTCAATTTGAAGGATTGGTTTTTTTAGCATTAAGGTGATTGGTCTAACCAATCTTACAAAATCAAATATAAATCTGCTAATGAAATTAATATTTCTGAGGAAATATTGGATCCCTTTCTTGTTCACTGGTAAAGCCAAGTCTTTGATGGCCTTTATCCTCTATAGATAAATATCTATCCCATACTTAGATAACATGTATCTAATAATCTTTCCCTAAGGGACACCCAAAACACATTTCTTGGGGTTTAGATACACCCCAAATTCTTGGTATCTTTTGAAAACATTTTATAGATGGTCAAAGTGATCCTCCTTAAAAAACAAAGTTAGATCATCTAGGTAGATGAGGATGATCTTGTTAATTATCCCCTTGAAGGATACATCCATCACTCACTAGAATGTTGTGTCAACACTAGAAAGGCTAAAAGGCATCTTTTCATACATGAAGATTCCCAACTTTATGGTGAAGGTGGTCTTGTGTTGGTCTTACTCATTCAACCATATCTAGTTGTACTAAAAGAATCCATCCAATAGGGAAAACATCTCTGCACTTGCTACCATGTATAGGATATTCTCCATATAGGTAAGGGGGTACTGGTCCTTCAAGGATGCCTTATTCAAATCTCAATAATATACACATAATAAAATTTATTTGCTTTTATTACACATAGGAATTAAATCAAAAACTCAAGTTGAATGATTGATTGGGTATATGATCTTTGATTTAATTAGTTTTTTGAGATCTTAGGCCATTAGGTACTCAATATTTGGGTTTATCAATCTTTGTTTCTACTAAACTATCTTGGCCCCTTCCACCAAATCTATGGTGTGTTGAATAACCCCATGGTCGTATCCCTCAAATTCATCATAAGTCCATGTAATGATTCCTTTGTATTTGTCACAGAAAGAGACTAACCAATCCTTGTCCTTATGAGGAACTTATTTTCCAATTTTTAGCTTTCTTTCACCCCTAATGTTGAGCTCATAGTAATCACCCTTATCTATAACAATATTGTGTTTATTGTTCTTTGCATCATCAAAGTTGAAGATATTTTCTAGGGTGATGAGACCCTTTATAAGCTTATTATTTTTTAACTATATGTTTTAGTCTCTGTAGGCCTCCTCAATTTTTGGCTATAGTTATTCCATGAACTCATATGATTGTTGGAGGAACATCAAAATCTAAGCATAATTTTTGAACACCTACTAGTTTTGGTCTTTTTCTCATATAGTTGTCCTAATTATTACTCATACCACTTACTCATTAGTGAATAAGTCCATTACTAGGTCAAATTGGGAGCCTATTCTTTCCATCCTATCAACTTATACATTTTTAGTTCTCAAAATAATCTAAATGTTAAAGGCTTTAAAAGCTTTAATTAGATCCCATATGCATTAGTGGTAAGATCTCATACATACAGTCTTTATGGATGTTACCCCTCTTACCTACCTCACTACTAATTCAAAATCACCAAATACCTTTAGCTATTTGATTCTCATTCACTTGATGAGGCTAAGTCCATTGACCAGAGACTCATATTAAACCTCATTATTTATACAGGTGAACTAAAATTAGAAGGATCAAAGAATTTTTTTTTGGAAGGAGATGTTAGTTAGATGCCTTCTCTAGATCTAGTCTTGCACTTCACACCATCAAAATGTAGAGTCCAAAGTTTGGACTCATCCCTAAGCCTTATGTTCTAATCTCCTTCATCCTTTAAGACTTTTGCAATGGCCTATTACTTATCATGGATCATGTAAGTTCTGAGTCTCATGGCATAAATTTTTTCAAACAGATCATTCTCAATGAACTTATTTATTAGATCCTCCTCTTCAGGGCTTCTGTTATCCACTACCCTTTCTTATTTAAGCATCTCTATGTAATGTGTCTCCATATTTGAAAAGGAGGTGTGTGTTACCTCAAATTTTACCATAACTTCATCCACTATGTGTTTTGGGTGAACTGGTTTGGATAACACCTTCAAATTTGAAACATACTTGGTCCTTAGAATCAAATGAGACCGGTATAATGATAAGTATCGACCAATTTTAGCAATAAAATATCTTGATAAACATAGCTAGAATGTAGACAAAATTTCTATCACCATAATGTTTTGAGGTATAGTGACATTAGGGAAAGATTAAAATGTGAGGGGAAGACCCTAGATGATCCCTAGAGTTTGGACCTCTTTTCCATCTAGATACATCACCCTTTTGTTCAAAGATTTGTAATTCAATTGCAGTGCATCAACTATCTATTTGGGCATGATTGCTGGGATTGAACCCAAATCTATCATAGAATTATGAAATAATTTCTTCCCCAAATCAGATTTAAATATGATGGGGTAGGTTTTGTTTTGATTATCCCTTACGTGTTATTGATGAATGCAGAGGGTATCTAGAGTTATGCACTTGGGCTAGCTTCTTTCCCCTTTATCCTCATATGATCTACATTCGACTTCCCTTATATGGGCCTTTCTCATTCTTCCAAGTCTTATTTTAAAAATATTTTTGTTTGAGGATGGATAGGACATCCTAGAGAGAAATACTGGATGAAATATTCTTCAGGTGCTCTACCACATTATATGACCTTGGAGGTGGGACCTTGGGATCTTTTGCCTTATTCTACTTTGTCTCATCCTACCTTTGATAGGTCAAGGTTGGAGGATAAGGTGTTAGGCCTTTCTCATTAGTCAATTTAGGTATTGTAGTAGCTTCATAGCTTTTAGATAATCTCTTATTTGAGTGAGTGTAATAGTCTAATTGAACCTCTGTGGTATTAGATACGTGGACCTCATTCACATAGACTACATCTTTGCCCTCTACCCAAGATAACAACATGTGTTTTGGAGCTATTTCTTATTCTTTTTCCAAGGACATACCTTGAATTTGTGCCATCAAAATTACATATTTGATACCTAGGGATTGGTATGCATAGGCTGAGTTTGATGTATTCCCTTATCACCATTGCTTGCTAACCTTCTAATTTAGGTTGCCCCTTGGAAAATTTTGGGGTCTGTGGGCATCATTACAAGAAAAACACCATGAATTATAATCATTGGCCAAGTTATCCTAACCAACAACTGGTTCTATACTCACTTTTAGTGACACCATGTGTAAAGGATCTAAGACCACAACCATTTGATTGGTGGGTTGTACCTAATGATTTAGTGATTGATGATTTGGAGCCTAGTGGTTTGGTGCTTGGTAGTTTGACATTTATCTCTCTTGATATTTAGTTTTTTAGTAAGGTGGTCTCTTTTCTTGATATTTACTGAAAGAAGGATTTAAAGGCATAGCTTGTTGCCTTTTGAGATTGATTATCTCATTAGAAATTTTTTGTAGAATAATTTACATATCATTCATCTCTACCACTAGTGAATATGTAGTAGATGTGCTTGCTTAAGTGGGTGGCTATATATATATATATATATATATATATCAGAGGTAATACTAAAGTAATTTGGACCTCTTCTTGTAGAGGTATAGACATCTTGGGGAACATCAACATTAATAGTCGAGGGGGAATCCTCACTACATTGATTAGGTTGTTCTCAACTCATACCATCCCCCTTTATAAGGAATGAGCCCATAATAAATAGGTGAGGTAGGTACTTGAGGAAAATGACACCTATATATTATAACACTCACACCCATGATGATTCCATTACAACTAAAAAAGGGTGTTGACTTCATGAGTGTAATCAACCTCTAGATCTAAAATATGACATAACTGCATCATTCTTGTTATGGCCAATATGCTTAGGAGAATAAATGTGGTGCCACATGTATACTTATATATTTATCCCACCCATGACATATTTAATGACCTTTATCCTACTTAAAAACTAATATATTATACTTTAATCTAGGCATAAAGTGTTTCAAAATATTTGATCAAAAAGAGGGACCCACACTCTTGTCCAATAGTGTTGCTTTAAATTTTGGCAACCCAACATTGCTCTTGAGTAAACATGAGGATGACATGAATCAAGTTGACACTTCTCTAGAGGGATTGGGGACTTCTTTGGTGATATTGAGTGTAGGGTCACCATGTGTTAAGTAAACACTCCTCTAGAGGAAGTCAGGCATTCCCTTACTGAAGTGAGCATGAGGGTACCACGTGGTAAATTTGCATCAATCCTTTCATGAACTCCTTAGTTTGGATTGTCTATCATTCCATCATCTAATGGTACTACGTGCATGTTTAAACCAAAAATGAAAAGGCTTTGAATAGCACAAGGCCACCATGTGTCAAGCTGACACTCTATTAGAGTGAGACAAAAGTCTCTTTGACCTAGATGAGCATTGGCATACCACATGGAAGAATAAAATAGAGGTTGGTACTTAGGAATTTTTTTAAAAGGGGGGTATCAAATAAGGAAAGGGCTAAAGGGGAGCCATCAAAAGGTGTCGAAGAATTTCTAACTATTGAGCGAGCCTAAAACTAGAGATGAACTACTCCAAAAATAAATACTATGGATTTTTGATTCACAAAACATTTCCTAAGGAAAATTATGACTTGAATCCTTAGTTCCATTTGACATGATATTATATTATCACCCTCTTACAAGTGTGAAGAAATTTTATGTAAGGTTTGAGAATTATTAGGTTGAGAGGTAATCACTACTAGCCACAAGGTGCATTTTTTAATGTTTGATTTACATGTTTTAAATGAGGTCTTTATAGTAAGGTATTCTATGGGCATGTAAATAAATCATGTGTCACCATGTGAGTTGACCTAGTGGTATCATAACATAGAACCCAGTCCATAGGTATGTGACACCTCTACATAAATCCATGTGTCACCTTTTTACATCATCACAACTTTTAAAAGGTGTAGTATGGCATCCCCCTATGATCTTGTGAATCACTCATAAGGAACCAAGTTTCATCTAGAACTTATTTACAAGAAAGGGTAAATATTACACTTAAATGATCAAGATAAATCATGGAAATGTGATATTATGCCACATAGCATCAAAACCTAAGCAATGGGACACAATGTCACTCATATAACAAAGCCGTTAACTCAATCAGTCGCATTAGCCTATGAACACTTGGTTAAAATTTGATAGTCATCTTGTCCATTAAATAGTTAATCCTTGTTAATAGTTGGCATGTGAACACATGATCAAAGTTAATGACATATACCTATCATAAATTTCAAGTTCATAGATGTTGCTTAAGAATCTTTAGATAGTCTCTACCATCTTTTAGATTTATGTGGTCAATTATTTTAATCTAAAAAAATGATGACATTAAAACATATGTCCTTGCAGTTGACTAAATCTAATATTCTAGACTATACCTAATAGTCTGGAATGTACTATTTCATCACTTTCTATGTACTCTTGCATGAATTGATACATTGGTATCTTTATAATAATAAGGAAGATTGGTGTTTGTCCATCAACCAATAAAAAGGTGAATCCTTGAGGGCTTTTTTGTGCATGATTCTATCTACCCATAATGCATATTTTAATAAAATATGTCATTCTCTTGGTTTATCTTGTGTATATTTCTTAATGGCATCCATAAAATTCTTTTGGTGGATTTAGTTACTCCATTTGCCTATGTTTAATAATTCAATCATGACTTGATTGTGATATGATTATCATAGGCCCATTCTTTGAATTTAATAGACTGGAATGTTATAACATTGTCATAGACTAGGGAAATGGGGGTACCAAACCTATTCACTATGTATTCTCATATAAAATTAATGAAATTAACTACTCTAGGATTATTTATTGTAAAAAAATATGTCTATCTAGTGAAATAATTAGTAGTTATGAGGACAAACTTATGTCTTACTAGAGAGTTTGGGTTTATTACCATATTAAAATCAAGTCCTTATTATGTGAAGGGGAATCCTTTAATGACTAGATAAAATAACATAGAAATCTTGTCTTATCTCTTTGAAAATACCTAATACTTTTGGTAAGTCTTAACATGGTTATGCGTATCCCATAAGATTGTAGGCCAATAATATCCCATCCTCAAAATCTTGTGAGCTATAGTGTTACCTAAGAGATGTCCACTTTAAATTTTATAGTAAAAGTTGTCTAGGATATCTTTATCTTATCCTTTTAAAAAACATCTCAGATAGATATCTTCATAGTTATTTATATATAGGACTCCTTTCTTGATCATGTAGTCAGATTATTTGACCTTGAGTGATCATCTATGCTCTCTTTATTACATTGGCCAAGTACACATGAGTAGATATTGGATGATGTGAGGATACCATTCACCACCAACTACCTAAGTCTCATTAACATATTTAATAATCATACACATATTAGTTTTAATAATTAGTTTGATTATCCCCTAGCCTCTCACCATCTTGGTTGGCATAATCTCAAGATCAAATTCATGGAGTTTGGCCATCCATTTTCATCTTAGTTCAAACAAATAATTTTGGTCAAATGTGAGCTTAATAGATGGGTCTTGAACAATAGCAAGTGCCTGTTCCATAAGATATAATGTATTTATTTCTTGATAACTTTGATCAAGGCATATATATATAAATATATATATATATATATATATTTCAATAATTGAGTATTATAATTCATCATTCTTCAAATTGGTACTCATTAAGGTAATGGGTGTTCATTTTCTTCTACCTTTTATGTAAGTACTATTGTAAAATATAATTTCACCCTTGTGAGAGGGTTATTTAGGCTCTCTTACTCTTAGCTTATATATATATATATATATATATATATATATATATATATATATATATATATATATATATATATATATATATATATATATATATATATATATATATATATATATATTTCAATCATTGAGTATTAAAATTCATCATTCTTCAAATTGGTACTCATTAAGGTAATGGGTGTTCATTGTCTTCTACCTTTTATGTAAGTACTATTGTAAAATATAATTTCACCCTTATGAGAGGGTTATTTAGGCTCTCTCACTCAGCTAATATATATATATATATATATATATATATATATATATATATATGTATGTATATATATATATATATATATATATATATATTTCAATCATTGAGTATTATAATTCATCATTCTTCAAATTGGTACTCATTAAGGTAATGGGTGTTCATTGTCTTCTACCTTTTATGTAAGTACTATTGTAAAATATAATTTCACCCTTGTGAGAGGGTTATTTAGGCTCTCTCACTCTTAGCTTACTTATATATATATATATATATATATATATATATATATATATATATATATATATATATATATTTCAATCATTGAGTATTATAATTCATCATTCTTCAAATTGGTACTCATTAAGGTAATGGGTGTTCATTATCTTCTACTTTTTATGTAAGTACTATTGTAAATTTTAATTTCACCCTTGTGAGAGGGTTATTTAGGCTCTCTCACTCCTAGCTAAAAAATGGGATCAACCATAGGCTATGGGTATCCTATGATGGGGTTGAACCTCCAGAGAAGGTTGATTCCTCTTGTAGCGCACCTAAACTATTGATTCTACATAAAAAAAAAGGATAGAAGGGTATTAAAGGATGAATAAAAACACAAATAAAGTGATGCACTAAAATGAAATACACTCCAAATTACATGAAACTAATGCTAAGGTAACTCAAAGACAACCCTCACTTACACAATCTCTCAAATTAGCCATTATGCATCAATATTTCTAAAAGTAGACCTAATAGACAAGAGATGAAACATGGAGGAGTATAAAACTCACACTATACCTTCATCATTGATTAAAAAATCACAAGTTTATACTTTAAAACACCTTGAAATACATTCAAAAGGCAAGAAAGAAAGATGATCACCAAGGAAAGAACACTCCTCCACAAAGTAACCATGCATAAGTTGATTAGAACATTAGATGTAGGTAAAGAGATATGAAAAATAAGTTTTATTATTACTTAAAAAGGCTATTTTTACAAGTTTTTATAGGGTTTTTCCCTATCAAATGAGAGTATATCTTTACAATGGAGAAGAAAAGGGATATATAGGAGAAAAGGGAAGGGAGAGGAGAAGAAAGCTCTTAAAAATCAATAAATGTAACTCAACCACCTTACATGGAGTCTCAAAAACCTTAAAATTACTTAATAAATTATCCTCACTTATAAAATTAACCCTCTAAATTCAAAAAGGTCTTAAATATTTCTCATTGGCCTAAAAAGGCATTATAAGACAACATTTTCTTGAGGAAGATGACATCATGCTACGCTAACATGAGGAAAGTGTCCAAACATATAGAAGCTTTCATAAATACTCCATATTTATCCTTAACTATACAAGACTCCTTTATTTGACTTATATGCCCCATATACACTTGGCTTGTGTTGGGCTAGTTGACAATAAGGTTAGTCATTTTGGCATTTGATGCTTTCACTAGCCACCTTCAACTAGTTATGATAAAACTTGATCCCAAGGCCATTTGTCACCATGAGATACTCTTTTTGACTTGTATAAGGATTCCATGCATCCATATAATTAATATTAGGGAGAAAACAAAGTTTATTCCACACTCACGACCTACAACAATGGTGGAAATCCCCATTAAACTTGCAACCATTGATAAAATGTTAGAAAACTTGGGTTTTTGAACTTTGAGCTCATCAAATCACCCCATAAACATATATTAAGGGATAAAATCTCCATATAATTGTGATTCAAGTACCTTTATTCTTCTTCCATGTATTTATACCATTTCTTTCTTTCAAGATCTATAAAAATAGGCATTTTAGACCATTTTGGGCCTCCTAGGCACACACATGTGCAAATTTCTTATGAAAAAAGGTCAAAATTTATATTGAGAGAGTCAAATACATTTTTAATTTGGTTTCAAAGTGATTTCATGTCATTTCATGGGATTTTGATCTTGAAAACTCAAAACTTGTCAAAAAGGCTCTTTTGGTAGCTCAGACAGGCTTACCTTCTTAATGATCATTCATAAAATATAGACATCCATTCCCAAAATTCTTGAAATTAATATTTATTCCATATAACCCTTAAAATTTATTTATAATCTTGGGTTCCCGTGTATAATGTGTGTAAAGATACAAATGTCAATAAGTTTTCTTATGAGAATCTACATGCATTTTAGACCTACTTATAGTCTTAACAATAGTTAATAAACCTCATAACCTCAACCAACCTCAATGATTAATGGATTTAAATTAAATATGGATCCTCAAAACATACTAAAATATTTTTTTCAAAATCCTCATGTGGTGAAATATATGATCATTTGAATAGGGGGGTCAAAATGATTGTCAAGACTATAGTAGCTTGAACTAGCTCTTAAAAATGAAAAATATTTTTCAATTTTATTTATATAATTTAAAAAATCTAATTGGGGCCTATAAAAAATCATAAAACATATTATTCTTCAAAAAAATTTAAACAATAAAACAATTTAGATTATGCACATAGTCCTAATGTGATCTTTCTCTTTTAGCTAGCCCTCAAGGGCATCCTTGTGTGAAACCATGAGTATGACCTGACTTAAGGAGAATATGATAAAATTTAAAATCATTAATTATTTATTAAAAACCTTTAATTAAGTTTAAAAACCTATATCAAACTTTAAGCTCTTCAAAAAACCTTTTGAGCTCCAATGATGACTGTCAATAGACAAGTGCATGGCTGTGACAAACCAAAATATACTTAAACTATTTATGTGGCCTATATAAGATTATGGATTCTTAAAAACACTCATGAACATCATTTTTTACCAATTTTAATATTTATATCTTACCTATAGAAACCTCAAAACTCATTTTACTTGAAACTACCTATATGGTTGCCTTAATAAATGATTGATCATGACTGTAGTAGGTTTGTAACAAAATAGTGAGTGTTTAAAGTATCAACGTGACCTTTATTATGGAATTAATATTTTTATATGGTCATGGATATAATTCTTACCAATTTTTAGAACTTGAACCACCTATAGATGATCCAAAATCACTAATTTCTCTAAGATTATTAATGGTTACTTGAGTTTTCATGGAGAGTGACTCAGCACTACGACAAAATAGGGGATATATCCCATGTTATATTGACAAAATATAAAAAATGGAGTCATATTTTGGATCATTAGTATCCTCTTTACCAATTTTTTAGGTTAGATCACCTCTCTAGCACCTTTAAACCTTTAATTTTCCCAAATTTACCCTCAGGCTAGAATTATGTGTGGACATTTCAAATATAACCTTGATTGTAGATCTTGTTTGGACATTTAATTTTCATACCATGACCTTATTAATATCTTCATTGTCTTTATGAATCCTTCATTTCTCTTCATTTCATATTTTAAACAAGATTTTTGTGTTTCTCAACTAGTGTATAAGCTTAAATGTTTTAAGGTGATGCCCTTGGCTATAGGTATCACCTTATTAATAATTTTAATCTATTCAATTATGATTTATTATAGCTTATTTATTTGTTATTATGCATCCCAAACTCTTATTATAGTCCTCAAGACTTCATTATCTCGCAACTACATCATCTTATGGTCCATTAGGTCTATAGGTGTCTAATTTTAGCCCATAAATGAGTTTACTTGGGTGATGAGATATTGTTTATTTTCTATTCCAAAATGTTATTCATACTATCAATGGTACTCACAAAGACTCCTCATGATCTAATTTCTCTCCCACTCTGCTCAAACTTATAACAACCTTCATTTCTCCACAAGCTTTATTATCCATTTAACAAGAATTTTAACTCAAGGTTAATTGTAATCATAGCTTAAATAACCCTCGGTCTTGGTATTTATCTCTCTATTATTTGAATTATATGCTATCTTCACCTTGAAAACACCTTATTTTCACTCTAAACTACTTAGCTTAGATGTGGGTCATGATTTCAGTATTGAGGACTATCATCTCATAGTTTTCTCTCCAAATGATGTGAATCACACTTTGAGACAATATTTATAGATTTAAAACTAATCCCATATTGATTTTCCATATAGTGACCTACTTAACTATTAGCCATAAACCATGATAGACTATCATCATTATTTGATGATCCATGAAGTATGTACTAAACACAAGACCATTTGAACCTATCTATCTCATTACACATAATTATAATCCCATGAATGTATGTGGATATTTTTATATTTTTTATGGACTAATACAAATTAAAACATGGTTTATGAATTTTATGTGATGTAGATAAACTTCTTCCAAATTATCAACCTTAAAAAGTATACCTACTTGTCTCTACATTAAGGTCTACCTTGTAGCCCTTTTTTGTAGTTTTCTTGGTTGTAAGGAAAAACCAATATGAGTTATCAAAATATGAGACTCAATTTCACCACCCTATATTTAGTTTCATCTTTTCAAAAGTTTATTTTGGCTCAAAACATCTTCTAGACTACTTGTCTATCTTTAGGCCTCTTCTAATTAGGTCTCTCTAAGGGCTAATGACACATAATCCACTTTATCTATAACCGAATTGTATGTAAAGGGTTGAAACCTATTAAATATATTAGAATAACATGAAAATATATCAATTATAAAGTTTTGGACTTTTTTTTATGTACAACTCCTTAAAATGACTTTTTTGATTCAAAACCCTAACTCAAGGTTTCTTTGTTCTGTGCAGACCTGAGAGGGATAATAAAAGGATCTTGAGTTCTTTAAGGAATTTTTATTCATTTTGAAAGTTTATCAAACTCTTATAGATTCCTACACACCCTATTCAACCATTATTAAATCTCCATAACTCCTCTACTAAACATTTTCACTGACGTTTGTGCTTGACTGTGTAGGATCACTAGGTTGGTTGTAGGTGTCTTTCTAAAGATAGAATTTGGAGTAAATCTGAGCTTGTAAATAGATATTTAAGATTTTTAGGACCTTGGATAGGTATAAAATGACCCTTTTATTATGTAATACACCTCTAACTTTGAATTCAGTCCTTCCGACCCTACCTTTTCGATAGTCTATTCCATAACTCTACCTTTATATAGTTTATCTCCAAATGATGTGAAGTATACATTGAGATAGATTTTATAGATGTAAAACAAATTAATTATTGGTTTTCCATATATTATTTTGTATTTAACTTGATCAAAACCCCTGAGTGACTCCTATATTGGCTCAATAACTAGCCTTCAATGCACTCACAACAATTACTAACTCTACCTTCATTAGTTGTACATGGTGTTTTAAGGTGTTTTAGGCCTAATATGGATTGAAATTAATACCTTCCATGTAATTATCTAAGTATTTTGTGTCTTATATTACTTTAATTACTTTATAAATGTTCCACATACCTATCAAATATCTTCAACTTCAACCTTATTTAGATATCACAAACTTAGGCTATCTATGCCTATAGGTAGATATTAAGTCTTTGAACAAGATAGTGGACTATATTTAGATATGAGATGGGTTTTCAAACATAAGATAAATACCTTGTATATTTGAAGTCTTTTTCATATTTTAATTTTACTCTGATCAAATTTATTTTCTTAACAATCACTTTGAATTTAACCTCAACTTCATACCACTGTGTAAGCCAAAAGAGGATGGTTGTAGGTGCATATTTAGTGTTTAAAAATATAGTGGACTATATGTGTGTTAGACCTTGAAGTGAAGTGTAAGGTCACAAACCCAAAAATATCATTAGTCCATTTTGAAAGTATTCATGAAACCAATCTCATCATTAAACTACCTTGAGCTCTATCTTTTCTCTCATACCACTACTTAAGTTAAATAATGAATGGATGTAAGTTGTGATCTAGCACCAAATTTGGAGTAAGATGCAAGGTTATGAACATTATAATGTCATAAATACATTTTTAAAAAACTTATATACTTTACTTTATGCTCTAAAATCTTGACTTCCATCCTCATCTTAAACTCATTGTTTGCAACAAACCTATGGTTGTAGGTCATCATTCTACCTTATACAGACTAAGTGTAACATTTTGGAGTGGTTGAGTGAGCCTATAAAATCATAGTTTATTTTTAATCTCTACATGGTTGAACTCTATTTTATCCTTACTTATTTTCATGTTCAAACATGATCCTTTAGAGTATCTTCATGTTGACTACTATAGATGATCATTTCTCCTTGTTGTACAAACTGAGAAGAGGTGGGAGATTAGTCATAAGGACAAAAGTTATTATGAGATCATCATTAAATTATCTTTACCCTCCATAATTTAATTGGGTAACATGCACTTTAACACAAGGTTTATTGAATGGGGTGAAACAAAAAGTCACATTTACCTTAATTTTCACAAAACTACCTTAGTTTCTTCGACTAAGGAAAATTTATAATGTATATGACTTGATTTATCAACCTTCAAAAAATGTTTTCTTCTTTTATTTTAATGTTCTCCTTGGGTTAAAGGATGATATACCCCAAAATTATGTTTTTTATCTTTAATTTGGGCTCTCAAACAAAAACACCTATTTCTTCAATCCTATATTCCTTATGACTATTGTAGGTAGTCATTTCCCTCTATAAATTTAAACATAAGCCCACTTAACAAAATTTATATAATCATATTTTACTTTATTGATCCATATGGTGTCCACTTGGCTCTTGAGAATTAAAGGGTTTAAATTGGTATTCTTAGAACTAGAGTTGGCTCATGAAACAAATCATTACCTCTTCATACCTCTGCTACCTCCTTGTTTGATGTAGGTGAACATTAGCTATTGAACTTTTGGCAAGATGACTCTTTGAAAGGATTTCATAAGATCGTTGACTTGATATTTCCACATAGTGTTCAAGTGATGTTTTTGGTAAGGTGGAGAGGTCAAAATTATGATCTTCTTGTTCATACACACTCATTAGCAATCTCCATGATCATAACACAAGCCTGATTAGTACATTTATTAAAAAACAAAATTTTATTGGTTATTCTGATCCTTATGAGTTTCATTTACCATCTAAATAGGTCTAAATAATTTAATTAATATTATACAAACCTCTCAACCCTTTTTTAATCCTTCCTTCATGTCACTTATCATGACACTCTTCTTATCTTTCTCACCAAGGTCTGGAGATGAAAGTACACTAATAGACCTTAAAGTAATCTTGATACTTTGAGAGAGTATGGATTCTTGAGCCTTATTTTAACTTATTTTCATGTATAATGTAGTGTTATAAGTATTTTAGTGTCATAATGTAAAACTTGTAAATATTTACAAATAAAATCAAATGAATGATGGGAAACAAGAGAGATAAGCAAAAACTATGAATGAATAACCATAATTACAAGAAACCACAAGAAATTATGAGAAATAATAAATAAAAATAAATGAGACCCAAATGTTATATTTCATTCATTCAAAATGATCTGATTTAAAAAAAATTGTACAGGTGCTTAAAAAGCTTCCACATGACTCTTCACCTTCATTTATGACTCTTCCTCTCTTATGACCTTTTGACTCCTTTTTGATACCTATTTTCTCATATTTAATACAAATAATGGTAAATGCTATTAAATTATAGTTCAATTTACCTATACTAATACTCACCTCAACTTAAAATGTGTCTCATACCAAGACACAAAACCCCTACTAGCACTTGCCCCAACTTAAAATGTGTCTTGTACTTAGATAAAAAGACCATAAACATTTCAAATTTTTACAATTTATGATCCATTAAAAATACATTTGAGAACCTAAACTATGCCTAATCCTACTCTCCATAGCCTCACATGTCAAAGCTCATCACTTCTACAACTCTAACTTCAAATACATTTACAATTTTTTAAAACTTATAAATATTCGACTTTGTTTGAGACCCTTTTACAATATATATCCTTATGGGGAAGAGTAGAGATATAAATATAAAGAATAATACAAGTATATAAAATCTTATGGGTCATGTAACTCCACGTAGTAGGTTGAAGAGTCAACACAAAGTGTCTTATGACCTATCATTTTGAATCTACCAAAACCATCTTGCAAGAATATAATGCGTCATCTATATTCTCCCACTAGCCTACCTTTTACACAAATCGATATGCCTTCTATTCGAATGATTCATTATAACCATAATGTTTTTAGGATTTATGAATAATCACCTTTTGAACAAAATAATTGTTGATAGAACCATCATATGATAGTGTGTTGTAATTCCATAGTTGTACCACAAATCCTAGGCAAACCTTGGTATAATTTGCATTAAGTACATTTTCCACATTGTATCTTGTAAAATAACATTCTTGGATTCATTTTTATCTATTTTGAAATTCTTAGGCATTGATTCCCTGACCTTTGGTGTTCCACTTGCTCATCCTATTTAAATCCATCTCAAAGCTGCATACACCTCCACAAAATAATACACATTCTAAGTTGTTAGTCTTGCATACATCCTTATAATTATAGACTATGACAAGTATCTTTTAGCTAGTAAGTAACTCCAACACATCTTCCTCATCAAAGCATCACAATGAGAGATTTATAATTACATAATATAAATAAAGCTTCATCCACGTTTTAGACTAAATAATTCTAAACAAAAATAACTCACATTGAATACTCTTAAAATGGAAAAATGTTATTTTTATTCATTTCAAATATCTCTTTGTCTTCCTATGGCACATTCCACATTTAATCCTCCACAACCATCTATATCTCTCCTATTATTATTTTAAGCTACCATAGCCATTGACAAAGTCTATCTACATATGAATCACATCCTCCACAAACATATCCTTCATTCATTTGAGACATGCACTTAGTTATAAATACCTGCAATCGAGCAGAACCTATTTTATGGACATGGGTGACTTTAGGTCATAGAAGTACAATAAGGAACTCATCCAATAATGATCTTATTTGATACTTTCATACTATGCCATCTTGGTATTGGCACCCTGACATGCCATCTTCAGCACTAATCTTCCATCTACCTCTTGGTAGTATCCTAGGAATGCAAATAAATCCACAAATGAGCCAAGTGTGACTTCATTTGAATCCATAGGGTTGTAATGACTACAATATAGATGTGAACTATGGAAAAAAATGGTTCCAATGGAAGCAATGGGATACAAAAACCTTCTTCCACAAGATTATAAAAATCAAATACAAACTTTAAAGTGGGAGACTAAAGATTTTTAACAACAACCACACCATTGTTAGCAGTAGTTTAGTGGCAGAATATAAAACTTGCAAAGATTTACAAACAAACTCAAATGAATGATGGAAAAGAAGAGAGAAAAGAAAAAACTATGAATGAATAAACAAAATTGGAAGAAACCACATGAAATTACAAGAAATAATAAATACAAATAAATGAGACCTAAATGTTATATTTCATTCACTCAAAATGATCTACTTTACAATTTCCCGTACAAGTGCTTAAAAATATTCCATGTGACTCTTCACCTTCATTTCTGACTCTTCCTCTCTTATGACCTTTTGACTCCTTTTCAACACCTATTTTCTCATTTTTAATAAAAATAATGGCAAATAATATTAAATTATATTGCCTTTTACCTCAACTTAAAATGTGTCTCATCCCAAGACACAAAACCCCTACTAACAAGTAGAATTATTTGGGTACCTATGCTTTTTAAGATCATGTTGACATCATTTAGAAACCATTCAAACACTAGAAACTCATTAACTACAATTATACCTTACTGAAGAAATTAAATCACCAAACCCATCTCAAAAGAGACTATACTTAATATGGAGGCATATAGACCTCTTCTTGGATTAATGAAGCATTAAGTGACTTAATTATTGAACTTGAATATGAATTCACTTGCTTGATAACATAGGTCCTACTCCAAAATTGATCAAATGGACCATCCATAAAGATAACATATGAATCATTTTTTATGCCATAAGTATGTTCTTGGAAGGATTTACTTGATGAAACAAATTTTAATTGGTCCTATTTCACCATGTAATGACTCCTTTAAAACCATTATTCCTCATTTAATTCTGATGTGAAGAAAAAAAAGAAAACTTGGACCCTATCTAGATGAATAGGCCATCTAAATAACCCTATACTATTAGTAATTATTAATAAATATGGGGAGATGAACTAGATAAATAATGAAACAAAGTGTAATGTCACTAGGGTCCATATAAATTCCCAATATCTTCTATCCCAAATCTCTTTCCCTTGATTGTACTAAGTGAAAACATGAGGACCTCCTACATTTGTCCAAGACTGAACCAAAATGATTTTACATTATCATGAAGGAACAAAAGTTTTTATGTGAAATAAAATACTTGGGAAAGTTTTTTAATGATGTAAATTACCTTTCCTTCCTTCTATAAAACTTTTGAGGTGTTTAAAGCTCCATCAATGGTAGAAATCCTGTTTCATGCCTAGTATGTAGCCAATAGGTTTTCCTTACCTTTGTTGGTTCTTATTCTTGGATATAATTTAAAAGGCCTAAGAGAGGATATTAGGGACACCATGTATTATTTCATATGATATATAAGATTATATACTAAGAAAAACCCTCAAAAATCTATTTAACTAAGGCTCCAAAAGGCCAAAAATTACATCTTTTTACACCAAAACTCCTCTCCTCCACTTCAAATGACTTGAAATGGATTTTAACATGTATAAATAAGGAAAACCACCATAATTATGTTTAAGGAATTCAAAAACAATTTAACTTCTTGAAAAAGTCACTTTTTCACTTAAAATTTCTATTTAAGAGCCCCAAGTCATCTAATGAACTTTTGAGGGTCTTTTGGGAAAAGTGGCTCTGTTAAACATCATTTGTTTACCCATTACAATATATAAAACTTTGTAAAAACCTCCTTACTACCCTTGAATGCTCAAACACCTAGGAAACCATCTAGATCCTTTACTTGTAGTTCATGACACATTTCTAGGACTTTTCTTTAAAATCTTTAAATTCACCTTAAAACTTGATAAAGTGTTTTTAAATATTCCAAAGAACATGAGCTAGGGCCATGAATTTTGTCTTCTCTTTCCACCATTGAATCATCCACTACACTAGGACTCTTCACATCTCTTCACACCACACCAAGACCTTTTAGGATACTACACTGCACCATCAAGTTAAGATTAGAAAGAGACTATTCATGGAGGTAAAAGGTCATTGAATGGTCTAGGAGAGTGGCCTAATCCATCTAGGCAAAAGTTTCATATGTAGGAAAATTTTCCAACATTTATGGTGACCTTTAGGGATTGTATGCCTATCTATGCAAAAGATTAGTTACCTTAGTTATCCATTGGGCTTATGGGGTCACAAAAGTCTTTCTCAAATTGGTTTATGACTGATCACAAGGTTGCAAATATTGTGATTGGGACTCTAAAAACAACAAGGATAACCTAAAACAAAATAAAAATGTGCTCAAAACACTTAGGGAAGGTAAACATACAACAAAAAGGGAATATACACAAGGCACGTGGAGGAAAACAACAAAATCTACTCTTATATGTACAAGGATACAACTTTATTTTATTAACAAGGTTTTACATAAATTTCATTAACTAGGATGGGTAATACCTCTCCATCTAACTAGACAAGCTAAAAGGCATTACGTTGTTTTCATCCATAGATCAAGTAAGGTCCACTCAACAAGTTATCAAACTTAGTATGATTACCTATCTTGGTATTATTTGAGTCCCACTTGAGGATTAGATAACCCTCTTTGAATTATCTTGCTATGGATCTCTTTTAAAAGGATTTATTGATTTGATCTTGATGTTATTCCATTATATTCATTACAAGATACCTCATTTCTTCAATCTCCATGAGCTATGCCATCCTCATGCTTATAGCTTCACTCTCCATCAACTCAAGTTGATGGGCTAGCTCCAAGGTAGGTAACTCAAGAGAGATGGGAAACTTGGATTTCTACCATTTACTAGGACATATGATGAGTTTCCAATAGAAAACTTTGGGGTCCATCTATTAGCCCATAAGGCTATCCTTAACTTTTAATGCCACACTACTTGGTTCTTCACCATAGTCCTCTTGATTATTCTAATCAAGTTCTTATTTATTGACTCTACAATACCATTTCCTTATGGGTAGTAATTTGAGGATGTGCTAAGGTAGATTCCCATTTTAAGTGCCCATTCACTCATATTCATGCCAAAAATCACTAGGGAGTTATTTGAAATGATGGTTACTAATACACTAAACCTTGTCAATATACTATCATAGAAGTCTAATATTGTTTTTTCATTGGCATCTTTTAGAGAAATTACCTCTACCCACCAAGTGAAGTAATTAGTGGTAATGATTACCCACTTTTTTCCTCCATTAGAAGGTAGATTGATCATTCTTATAAAGTCTAGGCCCCACTACATGAAAGGTTGCTCTACTTGAATGGGATTAAGATGTAGGGATGCCAACCTTTGATTTCCTGCAAAGATAGGACACTTTTGAAACTTTATCACCCATGCATATGCATCTTTGAAGAGTCTATGCTAATAATAACCATCCCTCATTACTTTTGTAGTTGTAGATTTTTGGGGGAAATGACCTCTTGCAAGTCCATCATGGAATTGCTCTAAGATTTTGCTCACTTGTTCATTATCTACGCTTTTGAGTAACATTCCATTGAGGTATTTTTATAAGTGAACCCCATCAATCAAAGCATAAGGTATGTACTAAATTTTGAATTATCTTCTCTTTGTCCTATCCATACATTGATAACAATCACTTCTTATTAATAACTTTGTCATGTCCTAGACCCATCTAGTGTGGGGTGGAGGTGTAGTTATTTATAGGTTGTCTTTGAAAGAATGAGCAGGAGATACATAGGATCCATAGGATCAATCCAAGAGAAAGAACCCATAATAAATAACCTACAAATAATATCAGAGAATAAAATAAATTTATCACACCTAAAAAATAGGTGATAATCCTATAAATTCTCTGTATTCTCTCATTAATCTCTCATTATTTTCTCATAGATTGTAAAGTATATATAATACAAATAGTTTGTTTCAGACAAAAAACTATTTGTTTGTGATTACAAAATAGAGAAAAAAAACTATTGTTTTCAAATACTATGGACAAATATATTGTTGAGAATCTCTCAACAATAAAACAAATTATCCTAGGTAAATAAAATTAACCCTAGGTAATAAATAACTTACCCTATTAACCCTAGGTAAGCTTAAATATTCATTATTATAACACCCTCCCTTAAGCAAAACATAGGGAGAATGACAAACAAATATGGGTCCCAGCTACTAGGCCTGATAAGGTACCCATGTACAAACCAATCAAAATATATGAAAAAATAAAGGAAGGAAGGACTTCATGGGAAATCCCCCTTAAGGACAACTTCCTTCACCCAAAGCATCACTCACAACTGAAGATAATGAGGAGAAGCCAAAGGTTTAGTGAAGATGTCTGTAATCTACTCAACTATAGGCACAAACTCAAAAGAAAGAAATCCATCTTGAATAAGATGTCAAATGAAGTGCATGTGAATCTCAATGTGTTTTATCCACTGATGCTCAACAGGATTGCATGAAATAGAAATCATACTTTGTTTGTCACACCAAAGAGTAGTAGGACCCTATTGTATGAAGCCAAACTCTCCAAGTAACTGTCAAAGCCAAAGTGTCTCCTAACTAGCTTTGACAGCACCTCAATACTCAGCCTCAGTAGAGGACAATGCAATAGCAGTTTGCTTTTTGCATGCCCAAGCAACTAGACCTAAACCAAGTGTGAAAGAAAATATACAAGTGGACTTGTGAGTGTCAACATCACTAGCCCAATCAGAGTTAGTGTATCGTACAAGCTGTGTAGAACTTTGTAGTGTGTAATGTATACCAAAGTGAGTGGTGCCCTGAATGTAGTGCAAAATACACTTGGCTACTTGCCAATGACACTCATGAGGCTCATGTGAGAATTGAGAGACAAGGTTCACAACAAATGTGATGTTGGGATGGGTATGAGTCAGCTATAAAAGACTACCTACAAGTTGCCTATACAAAGTTAGATCAACAAGAGGAGTTGTACAAGTGGCAGACAACACAATACCTGACTGATATGGAGTGGGGGCAGGCTTACAATCAGTCATGCCAAATCGATGAAGAAGATCTTTTGCATAATTCTACTATCCAATAGAGATGCCCTCAGAAGACTAAAAAACTTGAAGACCAAGAAAATAATGTAGAAGTCCTAAATCTATCATATCAAACCTATCTGCCAACTTGTCCTTGATGTCATGTATCAAGGAATCTAAACTGCCAGTGAGGATGAGATCATCAACATACAAAACCAATATGACAAGCTCCTCACCTTGCTTCAGGATGTATACATTGTGATCTAACTCATAACGAATAAAACTAGAACACAAAAGAAAACTATCCATCTTCTCATGCCAAGCTCTAGGAGCTTGTTTAAGGCGATAAAGAGAATGATGGAGTCTACAAACCAATGATGAGTCCTACACAAATCCTTGAGGCTTCTCCATATAGATCTCCTCATGGAGATCACCATACAAGAAAGTACTCTTCACATCCATCTAAAAAACTAACCAAGAATGTGAAGCAACAAGAGAGAGTACAAGCCAAATAGAATCCATCTTAGCTACAGGGGCAAAGGTCTTAGAGTAATCAACCCTTTCAACTTGTGAAAAACCCTTAGCTACTAATCTAGCTTTTTAATTATCTACTGATCCATCTGCAACATATTTGGTCTTATAGACCCATTTACATTTTACAAGTTTTCTTCCCTTAGGAAGAGGGACAAGATCCCAAGTATCATTCTTCATCAATGAAGAATACTCATCATACATAGAAACATCCCACTCGGGTATACCAATGGCCTCAGAAAACAACATTGGATCATCTGTAAAAGCTTGTCATAAAAGAGCAACACCAGATGTCTGTGAGTGAGTGCGATAAGAATCAGATGGATCACCAATGAAAGAACCAGCTACTTGTAGAGTGCTCTTTGCCCACTTGGGAAAAGGTGGTGAAGAATATGGTTGTGGTGGCTGAACAAGTGCAACATCATCATCATCAATAATAGAAATCAAATCCTCACTATCCTTGGTATAAGGAGGGGGAGAAGAAGAACTAGATGTACACTCCTGGGGAGTGGGTATCTCAGTAACTTGAACATCCCATCGAAACAACACATCATGTGTGATAGGATTAAAAAAATGGTAGGATTTTACATCTTCGCAATAGCCAAATAATATGAGTGGTTGGATTTTCTTATCCAATGCTTTACATTTGTCATCAAGAACAAAAGCCTATGCTTGACTCCCAAATATGTGAAAATCTGAAATATCAGGCTTGATCCTAGACCAAGCTTCTTCTGGTGTCATATTTTGCATAGCTTTATGAGGCATATAGTTTTGAATGTAGTTTGCACAATTTACAGCTTTAGCCCAATATTGTGGACCCAAATTTTTAGAGTGAATCATACAATTATCCATCTCTTTCAATGTTCGATTCTTCCTCTCTGCTACACCATTTTGTTGAGGAGTGTGTGGTACAATGAATTGGTGTTGTATCCCATGCTCAATACAAAAATCATAAAAAGCATTATTATCATATTTCCCCCCATTGTCAGTGCATATCTTCTTAAGAAGAAGAGATGATTGTTTTTCAACAAAGGTTTTGAAAGCCTTAAAAGTCTCAAAAACTTCAATTTTCAACTTGAGAAAATATACCCAAGTTTTATGAGTGAAATCATCAATGAATGTGAGTGCATATTTAGTCCCTAAAAAAAATGAGTTGGAAAATTCATCAAATCACTATGAACCAACCCTAAGGGTGCATTTTTATGTGTGGCCTTACCAACTGGAAATGGATCCTAGTGTTGTTTACCAACTAGACAACCAAGACACACCCCATCAATACATGAGACCTTAAGAAGGCCATTTAAAAGATGTTTTGTACTCATTTGTTTCATATATCCATAACTCAAATGCCCTAATCTCTCATGCCACAATTTTTTGAGATTATTACCATGTGTTATAAGTGAAGAACCAGAAGACATAAAATACTCAAACTTATCAAAAGTATGGTCTTGCAGTATGGTCTGATGTACCTGTATAAACTATCTCACTAGGATCATTACATTCTCTTATTACAAAATCATGTGAAGTAAACTCCATAGTTTTACCAGTACCAAAATTACATATTTGATATATAGAGAGAAGATTAGAAGAGATTTGGGGTACAAGCAATACACTGTTAAAACTTCAATCCTATTTGTCAACAGTACCAGATCCCAAAACTTCAATCTGTGAGGAGTTACCCATAAAAATATGTGATGTACTACAACTTTTAAGAGAATACAATAGATCCTTAGAATGTGTGAGATGGTGAGAAGCACTTGAGTCAAAAATCCATTGATCATGACATGAAGATATAGCCCTTGCTGAAAGTGCTTTCCCTTTTCCTGTAGGAGAAGAAGGAGATGGAGATGGAATGGAAATTTTGTGTTGTCTGACTACTATCTCTAATGCTTCCATCTTCTTAAAACATCTACTTTCATCATTATTAGTACCACCACAAAAATTACATGGACCAGATGTTTTCTTCTTTTGCTTAAAGGACTTTTTGGTCTTAGTAGATTTAGAATGATGAGGTGTTTGGGTGGTGGACTCTAGAGGGTTATTTGAAGGTGCTTGGTTTTTTTTAGACTTAGGTTAAGGTTTTCCCTTAGAATAATAAGCAACTAGAGCATGAATAAGACTAGGTAGAGCATCTAAGGCCATTAATTTTGTTTGCTCCCTAGTCAATCTTTCACAAAAAACTTCAAAGGAAAGAAATTTGAATTCATCACCTAATGTATCCATCATAGTATAAAAAGTAGAGGAAAAAACACTATATGGTCCTTTCAACTTTGAAAAAATCATGAAAATGCACTCTTGATCATTTTTATCCTTGTTGCCAGCTTTCAACTATGACCTTATAAATTTGAATTTTGCCAAGAATTCATCTATTGAAGGGAAATTTGATGGAGAGAGAGTACTCAATTCTACATCTAATTGCAAATTTTTTAACTCATTAACACCTATTTTGGCATAGTAGCATCTGTAATGTGAAATTGAAGATTATCTGAGACATTGAGGCAAATCAATCCAAGAGCCTCATCCTGCTTACAACCATATGCATATTTGTCTTTTTCAGTGGTGAATGTTGCAGGTGTTGTTTCAAAAATAATTCTCCATAAGCCCTTTGATTGAATGAGTTGTTGCATTTTTAGATTCCAAACATGGTAATTAGTGTAATTTAGGGGTTCAAACAATCGGGATTCCATTCTCGAGGAAGATGATGACATTGACAAGAACAACCTAGACATTCATTTTTTCTCAAATCATCCCTCCCGTTACAATTTAACATCTCCCAATGAAAAAAAAAATTAGCCTTAGCTTATAAAAAAGTAAAAAAAATGGCTTTATGCAAAAAAAATTTAGGGGGATTTGACCCCAAGACTTCCTCCCTACAAATTTTTAACAAAATACCTCTAGGCACTTTAGCAAAGTCAAATTTGTACTTTTAAAGCTAGAGATTTGCATTTAAACCACTAAAATTTAAGAAATTAATAAAAAATAAGCCAAAATGACTCACACATGTGAGATAAATGCTGAATAATCTTTGGCTTTATCATAATTAATCTCTTTTTCTAGCAAGGTGTGGTGATCAGGGAAATTTCTGAGAAATTTGTAAACATTGGCCAAGGAAAACACCTCTCAGCAAATTCAGAATTGGCTTTACATGATCTGACCAAAGGACTATACGGCCTAGTCCAAATCTATCCTTCTCAGCTGGAAATGAAAGCTTGGGAAGTCTTCTAACACATAAAATTATCATAATTTGATTTTATGCAATATAAGGCGTTCAAAATGGATGAAACCGTACGGCTATGTTGCAGACTAAAAACATTTTTTCAAATTCCTGTTGTAACCTTCCAAAACACTATACACCCTAGTCCAAATCCATACTAATTTATATGGAATTAAAGCTAGCACAGTCAGCTTTCACAAAGAGGTCTCAGATTTTGACAAAGTCAACCATATGATCTGCCACATCAAAAAAATGTACAGGCACTGCAGTTTGCCAAAAGGAACCAGTCAGCTAGTTTTTGAATAAAAGAGCTATACAACCAGCATGAAATGAAAAAATTCAAGTTGAAATGGATTCCTAACTTGATTTTCTATGCCCCTGTGAAAAAAATTCTGATTTTGGAAATCTGTACGGTCATTAAGGAGCATAAAGTACATAATTTTCCAAAAAAAACTTGTAAACAAGAACCAAAATTTGAGAGAATAAAAAATATCTGTAACACATCAATAAAATAATGTTTTTGAATGTTTTAATAGATGAAAAATGATGAAAATTTTGTATGGAAGAGAATCTTCAACTGGAACTCCAAGCTCTGATACCATGAAAGAATGAGCAGGAGATACACATGATCCACAATATCAATCTAGGAGAAAGAACCCACAACAAATAACCTGCAAATAATATCAGATAATAAAATAAATTTCTCACACCTAAAAAAATAGGTGATAATCCTATAAATTCTCTATATTCTCTCATTAATCTCTCATTATTTTCTCATAGATTGTAAAGTATATATAATACAAATAGTTTGTTTCATGACAACAAACTATTTGTTTGTGATTACAAAATAGAGAAAACAAACTATTGTTTTCAAATACTACGGAAAAATATATTTATGAGAATATCTCTACAATAAAACAAATTATCCTAAGTAAATAATATTAAACCTAGGTAATAAATAACTTACCCTATTAACCCTAGGTAAGCTTAAATATTCATTATTCTAACAGTCTTATGTCACCCAAATAACCTCTTTCTCTTCATGAAGGTTAGCAACCATGTTTTCACATAAGCCTTTACCTCTTACTATATTAGTGACTTTGATTTCTACACCATATTCCATGAATCTTGTAATCCAAATAGCCCTCTTTTCATTCAGGTCATTGTTGAGAATGAAGTCTCGTACTTAAAGATGAGACACCATAAGGTATATTTTTCTATTGGATAGCATAGGCCTAAAAAATTTTAGACTTCTCACATCTAAAAGGACATATTTCTATATGAAAGTGTACCTTTATTCATACCCTTCAATCCCTTGGATAAAAATATAATTGGTTATTGAATCCTTTATCCATTATTTTGCATCAACATAGCTGATATGTTACCAATATTGGCAAAGGCATAAAAGATGAAATATCTTGAGAATTTAGAATTCATTAGTGTAGGTGCTTGAGAAATGACTTTTTTAATAGCTTAAAATTGTACTGTGCATTCTCTTATCCAAGTGAACATCTGATTATTCTTCAACATAGTAATGATAGGTTTAACCAAGCTTGCAAAACTAGGTGTGAACCTCTTTACAAAGTTTATCTTTACAAGGAATCTTTGAAGTCCCTTATTATGCTTGGGTAAGGATAAGGCCAATCTTATTCTATCAATATCAATGGATAATCCCTGCTTTGATACAATATTACCCAATATTTTTTCCTTATAGACAAAAAACACATAATTTTTGGGATTCAACGAGATCCCATACTCTCTACACCTTTCAAAGATCAGCCTTAAGTGGTCCAAGTGTTCACTAGCCTTCTTGTAGAAGATTGTTATGTCATCCAAGTACACAAGCACCATCTAATTTATTAAACCTTGGAAATCCATGTTCATGTCTCTTTGAAATGTAGCTCCAACATTTGAGAGGCCAAAAAGCATCTTCTTATAAGCATAGGTGTCCCACTTTGTGTGAAGGTAGTCTTGTATTGGTCTTCCTCCTTAACTAGCACCTAGTTATACTGTGAATATCCATCCAAAAGAGAAAAATGTTATGAACCATCAACCATTTTAAGGAGTTTCTCCATGGATGGAAATGGGTAATGGTCTTTTAAAAAGAACCTGTTTAAGTATCTAAAGTCCACACATAACCAGTTATCACCATTCTTATTTCTCATAGGCACCAAGTTAGCTACCCATGAGGAGTGATTGATAGGGAAAATAATATTAGAATCAATAAACTTGGTTAAATATTTTCTCATTATCTCTTCAATATTTGGGTTTATAAGCCTTTGATTCTACATAATAGGCTTGGAATTAGCCTTTAACTCTATGGTGTGTTAGGTTATCTTGGGGCCAAAACCTCTTAGATCACTATACTCCCAAGCAAAGATATTGGAATATTCCCTAAAAATCTCAATCAATACATTTTTTTCCCACATTTCTAATCTTGAGAAGTTTTTTTTATTGAAGATGAGTACTTTCCCATAGTTTTATTCATTAGTAGACATAATTGCCTTTTCCTTACTCATGTGAACTCTTTAATTTAAAAGAACCTCAAGTTTGACCAACCCTTTAACAAGTTTATTTGACTTTAGTTGAAAAATTTTGTCTTCATACAACTGTTGAAGTCTACTTTGGTTTGTTGAGGAGAATTATGCCTCTTGTTGAAGGAAACCCACAATCTTATTATCATTATCAAAGACTTTCTATTGAACTTCATTGTTTGAAACTGATGGTCTCACTATCACTTTATCATGTGGCTATATTTTATGCCACTTCAAATCATTTGGGATGTCAAACTAATCCCCTATTATTGCCAACCTATTAGCATGCTAATTTTTTTCTTTTAGCACTGCTTGAATATTGAAAGTTTCAAAATATTTAATTAGGTCCCACACTCTATATTTGTAAGAATTCATTAAGGGGTTTTTAGCTAAATTTTGACCTCTCACCTAATGTACTATCATATCACTATCCCCATACAACTATAACTACTTTATTCCCCTCTTACTGGCCCATTGAAGACCATGGATGAGGCCCTTATACTCAGTTTCATTGCAAGAACAACTAAATTACAACTTATATGATGAAAAGTATTTATCCTTATAAGGGTATATTAACATTACACTTACTTATACTCCATGATTTCTCCTTGATACATCAAAGAACATCTTTTATAATCCACTAGTATCCTCTTATGGCCTAGTGAGAGATGACATGAACTCATTCTCTTCATGCAAGCAATAAAATCCCATGTTTATTTCCTTAACACCTCCCAAAGGATCAAGTAGTATATTCTCACTCTATAACTCATATAAGAATACATCAGGGATCCCCTCAAGATGAGTGTTTAGTTCTTGACCATTAAGGTGGTATTATTCATATAGAATGGTATAATTGATGTTTAGGCTACTTAGCCCATGAGGGTTAATGTGAAATTGGTAAATATGTTCAGCCTTGATAGACACCTTAATCCCATACCTTGTCCTAAAATCCATATAAGACTAATTTGCTTCTAGGTAAGCTCCAATTTTGGCTATGAAGTCTCTAAATAAGCATATAACAATGTGAGGAGGCACCTCTAAAAACACTACATCCTGAGCCATTGAAACACTAGGAGAATCATGGAGGGTAAAGTTTATACCTCTGATAATACTAGCTAATTTGGTAGAATATCCATCAAGTTACAACACCTCCTTCGCTTAGGGTTCATACTTCAAACCAAGTTGATATCCTATTGACTTGACATCATTGAAGTACTTCTTATAATGTCTAATATGCATTTTTGTACTAAGGAGTTACCAATGATTAAATAAAGGTATAAGGGAGGAGGTTTGACCAATTCATTTGACTTCCCTTCATTTTCTTTGGATGTACTAGTGAGAACTACACTCTCCTTATTTGGTGGCTTTTCTGAAACACTAATATTTGATAAACCTTCTTGAAGGATATCTACTTAATCAGGTATATAAAGCAATTCTCACATTGGAACACTCATATATGATATGATATATGTACATATGTTTAAATTGATTTTAAAATTTTGGTGTTATTTTATTGTAGTTTCATCTCCAACCTAAAACATAGAAGAAATGGAAGAGATAAATGAAAATAGAATAGAATAAGACTTTTATCCTTTCAAAGAGAAGTTTAGGGCAACATTGAGGGAACACTAGATCAATTAGTGGTGATCCAACCAATCTAAGGGTGGATATTTAACCCTAATCTCAAGTGGAAAGTTTTTTGTTTCTTAATTAATAAATGTATGCACTTAAATCCACTCACCTTAATTATTCTAATTAATCTTGTTAATTTAACCCATAACCATATTTGTAGTCAATTAACTAATATACTATTTCTTAGACAAGATACCTACATCCCATAAACCTTACCATATCTTTGTAACCAATTAATCATTCTATTAACCCACTAACTAGCCTACTTAGCTATTAAATCTAACTACTAACCTGCTTGACAATTTAAAATTCCTTTTTATTCACATACCCATCTACCACCCTACTAACCTAGCCTTCCCTACACCTCTACTCCCCAATGAAGATTATAGAATTATAAAATTATATAATATCCTCTAACTTAGCCCTTCCCCTTTAGAAGCCTCTATTTTAGAAGTTTTCAAGGAATTTTTAATTCCTTAGAAATTTATCCACTCTTGATCCCCATGGTTCAAGTTTGAATATGATCCATTGATTTTCCTGTTCTTAGATTATATATACAAGCCACTCCTCCATGACCAACTAACTTGAAATCCATAATCATCCACTAGATTTTCATTATCAACCATTATCCAAGAACATCCATATCCTTACCAAATCCATCAACAAGTCAAGAAACAATTGAATCCATATATTCTTCATGTCCACATGCTCAACTAGTCCATCCAAGTCAATGAATCAAGTTAACATAATGCTGAAAATATGAATCTAAGGTAGTCTCAATCCAAATCTTTTTGTCTTTTTATTATTCAATCTTGGTTTAGAACAATTAACTTTAGGATTAGATTTTTGATTAAAATGTTCATTCATTTATTTGTATTTTATCATAATGGATATAGATCTTAATTAGTGGATCAATATTTTAGGTGTTTTTTTATGTAAGCGTATAGTCAAATCCATATAGCTCAAAATTTCAACTACATTTTAGTTACCACAGTGGGATAGATCCCTTCCCAACTTAACCCATTTGCCTCCTAGATGTGTTTTGGTAGCTTGTAGGGATGAATGGTTGAGAAAAAAGGTTATAAGTTTGAAAAATTATCACACCTAGGTGAATTTCAATTTTTCTTTGAAAAACCACTCATTTATAGTTCCTTAGGAGTTAGAGTTTGACACTAACCACTAATATTTTATCGCTAACAACCAATTTTATTAAAGTTAACCCTCTATCATAAAACTATAGATTTGTGAATTATGATATTATAATTACAGTCATGATTTTTATAAAATTAATTGATATTATCTTAACTACTAATAGTTATATTTTTGGTAGGTTTTTTACTTTTTCACAATATCAATAATCACGACTAGCAATTTTGTATAAAAATCTATGATTTTGTCATTTAACTTGTGTTTTGTAGGGTATTTTATATAATCAAATATAGTAAGTTTTTAATTCAATATTTCATAATTTTTAGGTTTATATCAACTAGTCTATCTTATAGGGATAAAAAAATTTGTGTTTTCTGTGCAAGAAAGCAAGATCATTTGAACAAAAATCAAACTTCTATCATTACTCATTTTTCCCACTTTATGAAATATCATAGAACACAAAGTAGAAATTTTGTCTTAATTTAAGTGATTTTACATAATTATAATGGTATCTTCTTGATAAAATTTTAATAATCCAAGGATTATGCTAAATATAGTTTTAATGACTTTTGATCATATTTAGTTTATGTACATATTTTTAGTCTCTATACATATTATTTAAGATTTTTTATCTTGTTTTAACTTAAAATGTATACATCTTAGTTTTTATTCTTTTTCTTGTAATAATTCATATTGAGAAATCGTGATTTTACAATAAAATTCATGATATTTCCAAAACTATTGTGGTTCTACAAAAAAAATGTGGGGTAACCACTAGTGGTTATCCCCTTTCTATAAAATAGTGACTTTAGAGTTTCAATATTGCATAAAAGTCATAATATTGCATTTTATGTTTGTAGTATTGTATTAGTTAGATTGTGTATCTATGGTTTTGTCTTCTATAGTTGCATTTTTCCACTTATTTTCACCTTCAATTTTGTCCCTTTTGAGTGCATTTTTAAGATTCATTTTCAATGAATTTTGGATCATTATAAGCCTCCTACAAGGCCCAAATTACCTTTGGGGTCAGGGCACTATCCCTCAACATCACCCTATACTATGATAATGAGCATGCCCAAAGCACTATCCTTGGAACCCATAAGGAGATCTGCCCCTTGACCCTGTAAAGTACATTGTCTGTTGAACCCATTGGGGGATACCACCACAAGACACCTGAGTCATGGCCCCCTGACCCAGAAAGTTATAGATCCAAATCATGATGTTTTAGTAGTATTTATTAAGGATTATTTGATTAACATTATGTGTTTTATAGAGGTGAATCTAGAGGATATTTTGATTTTATGACATCTTCTTTCTTAGGTCATATTTTTATCTAATATCGTGTCTTACAGGTTGACCCATAAGAGTGCCAATCAGACTACTAATCATTTTATTGTAGGATGCCTATCGAAAACATTTTGATATCTTAAAAATTCATTTTGACTATTAATCATTTTAATCACTATGTTTAAATTATGTTATATATTTTTGCAACTTGTTTATAACATCTAATTAATATTTTTTTGGTCTACTTATCTATCACTAAAGGGATAAAATGGTGTATACTCTCCTCCTTGCATCCTTGTGGTGATTATTGGAGGATCAAAACCACTAATAAGCCCTCCCATTTTTATTTTTAAGGAAAATGTGATGTGTAATTTTCCATAGTCTTAGGGGGATAGTGACCATGGATATCACCACCATGCACTAGTCCACATTCTATGATCTAGTAGATTATGAATATTAGGGAAAATTATCATTAGGCTAAGTGTTGACCCATATAGGTCATCTATTAATAAGAAGAGTTAATTATCTAAACCAATAATTAGACACCACTTTACACACACTTGGGATGCATTATACCTAATGTATATTAGGGACACCCCTAGATATCCCTTTCAGCCTAGCTTAAGACCTTGTGGCCTTAATAGATAAATTGTTACCAGAGTCAAGATCAGATCCCAAGTGATCTTCATGTGTACATGGGGTGGGAGAGTTTATGGGATTATTTAACTAGTCACCAACCTATAACTTCACCCATAAAGTCATTAGATAGTGCAATCATCAGGTTACACTCCCAATCAATTTAGTAATCTTAGGGTTATGGTCTGATTAATTTTGGTGTGTGTCATGATAGACTAATTTTGTTTGTGATCTAAGTCAAAATTTTACGTAAACCTATACATGTATATCTATTCATTTTATATCACCATCTTATATGTCCTTATCCCTATTTTATATAGTCTTAGTCATATTATATATACATCCTTATTCATATCTTGTATATCCTTAATTTTCAACACTGTCTTAATCTATTTTTGTCTTGAAATATTTATCCCAACCTTATCAAACCATTTCTCTCTCAATACCATCTTACGTTGTCCACTTTTAGGTCACACATGTGTCCCCACCATCCCCATCTCATTCATCTTACCACTTTATCATTTCATCATCACCTGTATATACTTGTCCTAGTCTTAATCCCATAACCTAATCACATATTCATCTTACCTTGATAAATTTGGTCTAATGGTTTAAGATATTCCTCTTATTATCCATCCATATCATCCTATCACTTTATAAAACTATCACTCATCACTTGGTCATAACTCGTACCTAGTCAGTGTCCTGTTAGCATCTTATCACCTTGTCAATTTTAATCTAACATCCAATCAATCATCTCTAATCCAATCATATTTCCTATTCAAAAATAACACCCATATAATCGTTATATTTCTTTTTTGAATTTAGGCACTAACGAATCCCAATCCTCTTGATAGCTTGAAAACTAGGCACTATTAATAGATCATTAACACTTATTGTACTATCAATTTGAAATATAATCCTAGTCTTCAATCATCTCAATCTCATTTCATCTATCCCATCACTTGTCATACTATCTAAATAATTTAGCCTTACTTTGACCAAACACCTATCCAATTCTTAAATCTCCCTTCACATGATCCATTCCCCTTTCATCATCTATCCCCATAGATTTGGACCCTGTTCTCATAAAATAATACTTATTTTCCAACAAGGATGAGATCCTTTTGTGAGCCTTAGAGATGGGTCCTTACCTACCTTCAGACCTCAATCCCACCAAGCCAAAACCAATATCACATGCCCTTCCCCATCAAAAATTCACATTTACATCTAAGCCAATTACTAGCCTATCATGGTCAACCCCATCATCATTCATCATAATCATAGCCATCACTATAAAAGTGATAAAGTCACCATATTTAATGAATATATCTTGGTCAGCAAGGATGAGGTCATTTTATGACTATTGGAAATGGGTGCCTACATTTCAAATGATTTTGAGCCCCTAAGCCTAAGTTTACCTCCCAAATGTGTCCCTCATCAACCCTTAACCCCATCCCATTATATTCCCTCCTCCATTATTCCTAGTCCTAGTCATGACCTTCCTAGTTGAAGGATCACCCTATTTAATAAGTATAATAATAAAAATAAGAGGGAAATCCTCTTGTGGCTCCTTGAAATGGGTTCCCAACTTCCTAAAGACCTTGAATCTATTTAGTTAACCTTACCTCTAATTCACACTCATCCATAATCAAATCCTCCATCTATTAGTTGCAATCCATCATTAATCCCCCATCCTACTATCAAAGGGAATCCTCACTTGATAACCTTGTAATCCTATATTTTCATGACATCACCATCACATTACTCTATTACTAAATCCAACACATCCAAATCTATCCTTATCATCAAGTTGTATACCCCTCTTGCCATCTTTATGGAAGCCCTATTTTAGAAATTGAGGTCTATAGGCATTATTGTCCATCCTGAAACAAGACCTCTAGATTTATCTAAATATGTTCCCTCTTGGTATCAACATAAAAAAATTTATATATACCATAAATTCCATATGAATTCCATTAATATATGTTTCCCATTTAGAGATTATATGAAAAATTTATTTGATAATGGTGACATTGGAATTGAGGCTGAATCCAATACATCCACACCTAGGAGTGTGAAAAAAGGGGTGTAACAAAATTTTCTTCCTAAGCATGATCAAGCTTCTTCCCTCCTAAAATAATGTCATGACTCAAATCCTATCCATCATACACACATTCTAGATCAATTCATCCCTATGACTTATTCACATCACATCCCCTATATTCATAAATCCATTATGCTTAAATCATACCTTCACAAACCCAAGGTGAAAGAGGTACTTACAAACAATCATATGGTTCCTACCAGAAAATAATCTATGAAATACATCACTTGATCAATATATATGCTGGAATCTACATCATAATGATTAGGATCATGTTCAAAAATAGAATCTAAATCATAACTAATGTTAGAATCATCGTACCTTGTAAATTATGAAAGTCATGCCAACACCTATCTCTTAAAATATGTCTCTACTATTGGACCAATCAAAAGGTATAACTCTTGATCCTTCCCAAGATGATGAAACTAAAGAAAAATTCTTTGATGCTCTATCAATAAAATATCATAAAGTTAGATATGAGTCATTTTTTATGGTAATTCTCCCTAGAGTCTTAGTGATCATTTTGATATTATTGAGGACACTTTATTTGACATGAGGTTAGGGCTTATAATTACCTTTATGAGGAATGTTATTCCCATTATATCCTTAATCCACCACACATCCTTAATAATAAACCTCTCCACCATAATCCGTACATCCCAATCCATGATTGGGATGAACAAGGCGCCAATCTAAAGAATCCCCTCCACCATCCAATAGTGTATGCAATTGTCAAACCCCATTTCTATGCCCCATCCCATCATATTTCCCATCATGATCTTATCTATTATTCACATCCTATATCCCATCATCAAAATCACAACATGCTCCCATCCATACCATATCTCAAATTCTTGGGTAACATTATCACTCATAGGCGTTACGAGGACACTTGGTTGAAATATTTGGAGGATATTAAATCAAGAGTCAATAAAAGATACTAGGACATCTAGGAATCTAGAATCCATCACAAGGTCCTAACATCACACATATCTAGAATAGGTGTCTATTTAAGATATAGATAGTATTGCTGTTTTTGCATCTTGCCCATATCTAATAAATTGAGATGCTAACAAATTAAGAAAGTAATAAAATTTGAAAATTGAAAAATAAAAAAATAAAAAAAAGCATAAAAAATCATTTGTCTAATGGTTAAAATCAGTCTTATGGTACCTTGGGCAAGTACCATGATGAAAATTGGTTTCTAGAATAATGGTAAAATAATATATTGTTCACATTGTACCTCAACACTCGGGGGCAAAAATCAATCCTTTATCAGCTCCATACATATCATCCTTGTCAATTAGATCCCACTGTCTATTATTCCCACAATAATTTCCCATCATATAGTACATCCTATCATGTCCCTCCTTTATTCCATTTTGACCTTTATAAGGAAGTGTAATATGTCCTGGGGACTATTCTGAAATTATCTTGGCATAACCTTCCAATGGATACTTAGGTAACTAATAATCTAGTTCCTTCATGATGTAGTCATTGGAGATTCCTAGCCCACTCTTCCTTGGTCCTTATCCCATTTTTTGCATCATCCTCATACTTTTTCATCCCATACATTATTTTCTCCATCCATCCTTATCCTTATTTATAGGGTTTTGCTAGTAACCCTATTTATATAGTACACATACATATTCAAAAAATAATAAAAATTATTAAAATTATAAAATTATAAAAATTATAAAATTCAAAAAATCCAAAAATATTCCATGGTGTCTTGTCATATGTTTTTCCCCTAATCACATACATCTCCATGCCTTTCATCTTTCACAATCACGTCATCCATCCTCATGTTCTAAACTCAGGGAAAATCTATTCTATATTGAGATAGTATTGACCTAGTCTCACTTTTGCTTGATTATTCTTATGTCTCTCATTAAATCTCCAAATTCTTAGCCTAATCCTAATCCAAGTATACATATCCAAATCCTCATCCAAGTCCCTTGCCTAGTTCAAAACCCATATCCACATCCATATCCTTACATAAGTATTAATCTTTATGATCGTCATTAGTGTCTTCCAAATCTAAAGAATCCTAGCTTCATAATCACATCATGGTAATCATATCTCATCCCATCACCCAATCACTCATCCCATAATTAGACAAGACATTATGATAGTGCATATAGATAATTTTTTCTGCTACTTATATGCTCAATGTTGTTTTGGCTTGTTTGCATCATGTATATGAGTGTCTTATGCTTCATTTATTTGTATATGTTTCATTTTAATCTTTAATAATGTCTCTTTTTGTCTATTGGGTAATGATCAAGGAATATATGATGACACCAAAAGCTACAATAATGATTTTTAGGTACCCTTGATGATGTAGATTTCACTATTTATCCCTTTTTATGCACTTTAGCATCATGTCCTCTTGGTCATATTTATATCTTACGGCATACTACCAAGTGATATATCAGATTGATTTGACTATGATGAGTCTTATAACAAAAATTATCACTTGATCACTTCTCCTAATTCATCTCCTCATAATTATCCCATTATTAAGTATATCATCCAAACCCATCCATCTAATATCCAATCAAGCCTTTATCTATCATCCCTATAGTCATCAAAATCTAAAATACCTTCTCCAAAATCATTTATATAAGTCACATCCTATGTCTTACCACTAACATGTCTAACAATAATCATCATCATCTATTCTATCTTGTCATCTATCCTCTAGTCATAACTACATTGACATGAGGTCTTTTTAGACTATGTAGGCAAAACTTGGCCACTTTTCAGTGCCCAAAGGATAGCTCAGCTACTCTCTCTTATTTTATATTCACATCCTCATGTATTACATAAATTCAATCCTTGGGATATATTATCAATCATTTGATGAATCCACATCTTCTAAATCATTTCCTTAATATTTTCGTTAATCACCTACACCTATCACTTAGGCCTGACACATCACAAAATCCATGTTTTCTCCCATTATTCAATCATTTAAAGTTTATGGTTACCTCCCTTCACTGGGGTATGACATGAACCATAACTTCATCATTATATTATGGCTCAGTTACTTGGTACAATGAAGTATTTTGGTCAGTTGATCATATCATTTTACTCTCTCTCATCTCTTTTAACATGTCTTTTGATTATATCTTTGAGCTACTCTAATCATTAATATTTGTCTTATACTAGGCCAAAAAATCTCCCTTATAGGTATCCTTTCTTTGGATACATCAAAATATTACAACCTTTTACTCTCTCATCACCATGTTATGGTTTATTCCCCTTGGGATGTGTCTACAATCGTGACACTATCATTTCCACTCCATGTCAAATGTCTTTTCCAAGGGTATCTTCATTATAGTTAAATACTTAGGTTGAGTTCATTTTCCTCATTATCAATCCCACATATTATATCCCATCCCATTATTTATTTATCACATCCCACCCCTCATTTCTTTTTTTGAGTCACCGTCTATATCATTCTTCCATATATGTCCCCTCAAGGGGGCATCATATCCACTAACATCATCTACTATCATTCATCCATGAAATGGTTTTTCTTTGAAAGACCATTACTCCTTCTACTTCACTCCACTCGTAATACCATTCCAAAGAGGGGGAAAATATATGCACTAAAGTTTTATTGCCTTAATTATTTTAATTATTTCCACTAATTTATCCCCTTTATCCTAACCTCATCCATTTATATAATACACCCCATCATTGTTTATTTATTCACTACCCTTATTCCTATACCACCAATCAATTAATCCTCCTAATTCATGTCTTATCCCATCATAATCTCACTTATCCATTATTTGGGAATTTAAAATTCCCACGACCCACCTACCTACCTATTAAGCCTACTCCTATGCTTTCCTATACCCCTAGTTCCTAATCACCCATCTAATCCCTATCATAATCCCCCACTAGTCATAATTAATCCCTAAGGAGATTATAGAATTCTCCAATTCTATAACCTATTATAACTTGTCCCCTTCTTTCTAAAAGCCACTATTCTAGAGACTTTTATGGAATTTTTAATTACTTAGAAAAACCTACACCCTTGATCCTCATGGCTCAAGTTTGAATGTGAGCCATTGATTCTTATCCCCTTGGCTTGTTTATATAATACACTCCATGTCCAGATCATCTATTAATCTCATGAAATCTCCATGCCAATCAAACAAACCATTAAATCCATAGAGTTTTCATGTCCACATGATCAACTAGTCTAGCCAAGTGAATAAATCAAGATACAATAATGTTTCAAATCTAAGTCTAATATAATCTCAATCCAAATCCTTTTGTATTTTTATTGTTCAATCTTGGTTTGGATAAATTATCTTTAGGATTAGAGTTTCTCTTTTAATGTTCATTCATCCATTTGTATTTTATCCTAATGGTTCTAGATCTTAATTAGTGGATTGACATTTTGGGTGTTTTTTTTACGTAAGTGTACAATCAAATCCATGTAGCTCAAAATTTCAACTATAATAAACATATTAAATTTACTTCTAATCCATTGTTTAGCTTTGAATTATGTGTATACTTTATTTTTCTTTTCTTTTTAATATCCTTAAAATGTATTCCACCTTGTTACAATTTTAAAATAATAATTAATTCCTTGCGAATAAATTTTAGATGGTCAATAAGGAAGATATATAAATAAGTTATATGAAACCTGACTGTAAGGCCAAATTCATTTTAATATGATAATTAGTTAATTTTAGTTTCATTTTAGACCTTGTTAAATATGTTTAAACCTTTTTTAAATTTGATTATGTGAAATACTTAAACTATGAATTTTCCAAAATTAAAGTTTGTGTATGATTCTTTTAGGTAGTAGAATCTACCACCAACCATTAAATAAAATTTAATCCCTTTATTAGTAGTTCTTTGGGACCATTTATAGAGGCTATTTATAGAAATAAAACCAACTCTTGTTTCTAACCCCAAAGTCAATTTAGAATCGATGTGTTTAAAATATCAAAGATTGATATTTTTAAAATATGAAAGTTTTAAGCAAATTATTATAGCTTTAAATTATCATCAAAAGAATAAAATAATTTTTATTATTAAATTTACTATTTTTCCTATGGTGATTTTGTAACCTATTTATTTAAAATTTTGAAGGGCAAGTTTTCTAGGTAATTAAAGTCACTTTGAAATAGTTTATTATGTCATGATCTTCTTCATTATACAAATATTTCTTTGCCTTAAACGTAATATTTATAGCATAAATAATTGGATTTTATGAAAATAAAAATTTATCCTCTTACATCAGATTTAAATTAGAGGTACTTTTGCACCTCATTATTAGTGGAAAAATTAATGTTTTTTGTCTCATTTGGAAAGTTCTTGTGTTTCTATGGTTATTTTAATGTCTTTCGACATTTAAAATTTGAGTCGTGTCTACTAAACACTATTTTTTATCCTTTTATATTCATTTTCTTAGTTCAAATTTTAGACTACAATTGTAAATGTTTATGTCTAACCTTAGTTTCTAGTGGGTAAATCTAGGATAGGTCCCACTTGAATTCCTTTTGGTTTGTAACCTTATAATGAATTTTGGTTTATGCATTCGATATTAGTTTTGTGTAATTGCTCACTTACCATATGTAGGGAGGTGCTTGTAATTAGTATTAGTGCCTACTTGTGCTTAGGCCAACTAGTGTCCACAAGGCTACTATAAGGGGTAACAATGTTATGCTTAGTCATGTAAATGATTGGGGAATGCTGATTATATTCACATATAAAATAACACTCATTTAAGAATAGGTGAATTATAAAATCACTAATTATATGTGTGATGGGATCATTGTATATATGTAGCCAACTTAGGGAGTGGTCACAGGCTTAGAAAACTAACCCTTATGATTCTCTCTTAGTTTGGGCAATTCATAACTAACTTTAGTGTGTTATTAAAACACATGCTTATTATCAGTTTAATAGTATGGTTTTATTAGTCAATCATCTATTGTAGATAGTAACCCCTACTGATTATTAGTATTTGAGCCTTTTTTATCTCCTATATTAACCTTGGACACCTTTTGAGATTCATTCAGGAGATGGAGTGTATCTCAAAAACATAATTAAGAGATTATAAAGTCATTTTCCACATTAAAATAAGATAATATAAGTTCCTAGTTACTGTTGATTCTTGTTGTGATGTTGTGTGGTACTTCTTCAGTAAGCACTTGCACCTTTTAATGTCATATATATTGATTGATGATCTTAAAATGTGTCATTAATTAGAATAGATTATTAGAGGTTTATAAGTTTTCCTAAGTGATATACTAGTTACCTTTTTGTCTTAGATCACTAACTCTTATTTGTTGATGATGTATCATGGAGGAGGCAATAATAAGTGTAAGGAGAACTATATTGGACCCTAATTCCATGGAGTGGATATGTAGGGTACCCAAGTTTTGGTGGGGGCATTGGGTCTAGATTCAGAGGCTAGGTTAGAGGTGTTTTTCATCTTCCTTCATGTTTGGCTTATATGGTATTTGATTGGATAAATATGTATAATATCAATTTAAATTTGAATTTGATCATTGTGTGGTTTTTTTCAACCATTTCCATTTAAATTGGTTGGTTTCCTTATCTTGAGTACCTTAAGAGTAGACTTGTATAGTGTTAGATGACTCTCACTTGGTGAGCATTAAAGTGATAAGCATGTGTTAATTAATTATTGATTAATCTCATTTCATTCCCCTTAGGTCTTGATCAAGTTACGTGAATAAATTTGTGTCCCTTTAAATCAATAAATTATAATTTTGTACTTTTTAATAATGTGACTTGTATCACTTCCTTAATCAAGATACTACTTATTGATTTGATTTTAACCTCTTACAACTATATTCTAATCTTAGATAGGCCTTGTGGTAGCAAGAAAATTTATTAAATAAATTTTGTAATACCTATGTGTGTTACACTCCAATTATACCTTGACCATATCAAAATAGTTAAAAATTAAGTAACCTTAGTAAATAAATAACACTAAAATAAGATTTTTAAAAAAATACATGATTTTTGGGTTAATGAGTTTGGGCATTACATGAGGGGGAAGTGTGTGACAAGTGTAGAACGAATTTCATGTGACATGTAACTCCAAGTTTTCATATGAAAATGACAAAAGAGTAGTGACACCTCATAAATTTGGGACAATTGAATATATTATAATAATAAATGTACAACTAAATAGACTTATATTTACCTAAACTATCTTAAATAAATTATAATATCTAATAGGATGACACTCCTTAAGTTGGTAGCTCTTAGGCTGTAACTTCAAAGACTCCACCAAGAGAATAATAAAGTGAAAAAAAATCTAATTTCAATTATTTTTATTTTATTAATTTTGAAACATTATAATGTTTCATTAACTTATATATATATCTTACATTTATAAAGTGTTATTTTAAATATTTGTATAAATTTATAAATCAATATGGGGTAGTAACCATATAGTGATAGTAATTTTTTGCATTGACCTATAAGAAGGAAAGATACATGATAAAGATAAACAAAAATGGTTGAACACAAATATTCCTCAATTATTTCCAAAAAAGTGGAGACTTCTTGTGTCTTTAGTGGCACCTCTCCTTCTTTGTTTTGTTTCTTCTAAGAGTTAAGATTATTGTAACAAACTTTATCTTGGGATCTGTGTAATTGATGATGGGCCTAATATTATGATTTATTGATAGGAATATGTTGTAAACATTGTAGGTAGGAATATTTTAATATAAAATATTAATAACTTAAAAATCTCTAAAATATTTTAAATTTTTTTAATGTTTCTTCTTCCTCAACTTCCATTATTGCTATTGTAGATGTTTGAGATTCCATAATTATGGTCTGAATATTAATTATTTTTTATGAATTTAGTTAGGTTGTGTAAGTTACTAATATGATTCATTTATTTAGTTAACTCTATTAATCGAATCATTGTGGATGGAAGTGTCACCATTAGTAATTTTTTGTGTTGATTTATCATACAATTTTTTTGATATGACTATAAAGTTCATTAAAAACATTTCCTTAGACCATCTTCCATATTTATCTTAGTTTGTGCACATGGTGAGCTACACAGATGTAGGTAAATCATAGTTGAGTTCAAAACATAACTCATTTAATAAAGAGTATGATAGTAAAATATGGAAACCCTCTTATCTACCTTAATTTTCTCTTTCGCTTATGTTTATTTTTACCAGATTATCACTTTATATCTAAGCACCATTATGAATATCCATTTTTGGGCAAGATTAGAAGCCATTTGAGACAAGGTGGAGTGTGAATGCAAGAGTTTTCTCTTTATTGTGGTAGCATATGTATTTTCCATTGAATTATTTCAAGTAGACTATATATTAATGTCTAATGTAGCAACTTGTGCCCTGAGTTATCTATAATAATCCTCAAATGAGAGGGATTACTATTATCATCTTATATGGTGTGCACAAAACATCCATAAATAAAAAGGTTTTAAGCAATATTCTATCATAAATATCATATTTATTGAGAGAATCACAAAAATACTTAATATGTATGTAATGATCTCTAAACCCATAAAACTATGATATTTTAATCATATTCAAGTATAAGGGACAACAACATCAAGAATATAAAACATCATAGGTTGGCCATAGAAAATAATTATATCAACCCTAGAAGTATAATCAATAGACATAATATATAAATCTTGTACTTGGTTTTGTAGTTCACCTATTGTATGTGCCATAGACATAAGCTCGTGAGTAGGCACAATGTAAGTAATAAGGGGTGAACTTAGGGGTTACATATTATTATTGGTTATGAATATATACACACTATGAGGATTAGATATATAAGGGGAGGAAACATAATGCTAAAAAATATAAGCTTCACACATAAGTACAAAACATATCTTTAATCTTATTTTCTTGAGAATAATGTATACTATCTAATTCATTAAGGATTTTTAGAATCTTGGCCATAAAATGACTTGACATAATATTATTTTAATAACTTTAAATAATATCATCATTAATATACTTTTTATATGTAAAATCAAAATTGGAATAAAAAGCATGCATGTTTCCTTTCAATAAATATGTATCATTCACATTACAAGCATCCATTATGAAAATATAAAACACTTTGTGTAAGGAAACTATCTATGAGAAAATAATGTAAATTCATAAAGAAGTAATAGGGAATAAAAAACATAAAAATTAGAGTTGGAAACAAGAAAAAATAACAAAACATAGAAGGAAGGAGAGAAAGAAACACTAGGTTAGATGTAAGAGTATTAATTTCACCATATTTTTTAACTATTTAAAGTAAAATGGTAACAACACTATACATAATGGGTTAAAATCATGGCATAAGGGATATTTACATAAATACAATAATAAACACTAATCATATCTAATATAATGCCATAATATAGACTAATCATACAATTTAAATAATGGAAACACAAAGAATAAGCAAGAAGAGAGATAGAAGCTCAAAACAAATGCATCTGATGATTTCAATTAGATTATGATAATCCATATGGGTTTTTAGGACTGATAAAGTGATGATCCTAAGGTTTGACTAAAATTTAACAAAGGATTCATAATTGACTAAGGTCCAATAACATCTTGGTCCAAATTGATAAATAACTAATTATGTCCATGTACTATTAATTTTGTGCTCTAGTAATTTTAAGGTTTTTTAACTTTGAAATAATCTTAGTATACAAATAATGAGAATAGTATAATCTTATATTCACATAATTAATTTTTATAAAATTTTTTTGCCTTCTCCTTTATTGATAACATGATTTGGCACATGTTTCAAGATGAATAAAAATGAAAAGTTAGTTGGCCTTGGAAACCTCTTGAATATTTATAGCTACATATCCCACATGCTTGGAATCAAGGCAAATTTATGTCTAGTACTTTGTGAGTACATCCAAATCCAAGATTATAGATAGGGCTTCACCTTCTCTCCCTAGATGATTAAGTGCAATTACTTGAAAGTTCACTAAGACCTTATCTTGGTACAAGTATAGAACTAATTTGAACCCTTAAAATCACTTTAAAATCCTTTAATATCAAAAATATATATTTGGTAATCTATATAAGACTTTCATAATTATTGATCAATTGATGCTTGCTATCAAAATTCATTATAGGATCATTTGTTTATATAGACTTCTCAAATTTGAATTATGACCTATTGGCACACAATATGACATAAGCAAAGATGGGGAATTTGAAAAAATAGGTTCAAAAACTAGAAAAGATAATTTTAAGTAAAAGGGATAACAAATACCAAAGGGACATAATAAATAGTCAAATGATTATATTCATGACAAATTTGATGAAACACAAATTATGTTTTATGCAAATAAATAATAGAGGATGAGAATATGAGTGGAGTGGATCCCTAAGGGCAAGAACATGCATATGATATAGAAAACTAAATAAATAAGAGTGAAAGATGCCATATTGAGAATAAATAGAGAGCACACATAAAAAACTACCAACAAGTACCTAATTTTAAAAATGATTTGTATGCACAAAATTGTACTAAAAAAATTACAACAATAAGCCTTTTCCAAAATTATGTGTATACAA
>JARHVA010005068.1:267500-430000 GCA_037957365.1 Torreya grandis | reverse complement strand
TTGAATATGATCTTTGACCAGTTTGGCTCCCCTTATTTGATTAAAACAAAGATGAGGCCCTGATGAATTAAATCCATAGCCAAATTCTTATTGAAGTTCAATATAGACACTTCTAATGATTGTAATATAAAAAATGGGATACTAATAAAATGTCCCTTGAAATGATTCAAGAGCAGGAAATGATGTGAATAAAAAATAGTATGTTTTCCTTCTAGAGTGATGTATCACATGATTTGGAGACATAACTTTGGCCATTTCCTTGGTAGGTCAACATACATGAAGCCTTTGTTGGATGATGTTTTTGGCCTATATTTTTCCTTTTATTTTTTAAATAAAATATGCATGAGCTCCTCCTTACAACACTTATTTTGAATGCCTTTACTTCATGGCATTCCATCCTAGTGATCTCTCATATCAGTTCCTCTATAATTTGAATCTTCAAACCATACATTCTCACCTCATAGTTATTTTAGCCTCAAGGAAAATCCCTAGAGAGAGAAGTATCATGCCCCACTAGGCAATCCATAAAAGGAGCCAACCCCCTTTTGACCATTTTTTTCTAGACATGATCATTCTTTTTTATATCAAAACAAGAAATTAGCTTGAAGCGGTCTCTGTCCCCTCCCATTTTTTTGGTTGTGTATTAACTTTTAAAATGGAATGGATAGTGCCTTGAGGGTAAGGAAGATAAAAAATAGTGGATCTAGAATGAGACACGAATGTGCTTTGAGAGCATGATTATTGTTGCTCATGCAAAGCCTTGGAAACCATATATTTGCATGTGTGAAAATCCTTTTACTTAACCCATGATCTTATCATCATAAGATTAAACATAATTCCTTTATGTGATGTTTCTTTTTTATTTCTTGACTATTTAGATGACATTATCCAAATGTTCTCCAATGTGCTAGGTGATGTAATCACTTCTAAGGAACCCAATGTTTGATAATTAGTTAGCTCCCCTATTGCCTTATCTTTAGTCATGCTAGATGATAACTCCTTTGAAATGGTTTAGTAATAATTTTGTATCATTGATGATACCAAAAATGTTTCAAGAAGGTGGGGAGATTCCTTTAAGGTAATTTATGATATTCATCAAGTCCCCTTATATGTGTATAAATTAGAATCCTAGATTAACCAACTCATCAATACCCTATAGAGCTATAAAATATTTATATATGTGTTTAGTTTGAATCCCTAGGGCCCTACATAAGCCACTTTGAATTTCTTTGAATAATCCTTTATTAAACCACTCACTCCAACTAGGCTAGGATTTCCCCTTATAATCCCATCGAAGTTCAATTTGACCCACTAGGGAATAGGGGAAACCACTTGACAAGGAATCTATCCACACCTTTAGCTTGGGTTTTTTCAAGAATGACCAAATTAAGTTGGTTCATGATACTATAAATGAATAGAGATATTGGTTGGTCAAATGAAGAGGCTAATATTGACCAATTTTCTTACCTTAAATCCTTAATCCTTTTGAATGTGGAATCAGGATGAGGTTCATGACATTTAAAGATACATGAATTCTTGGCTTTCTAAATGCCCCATAAAATGTGAGGTAGGGCCAAGTTCCACCAACGAGTTAGCAGAGCTTCCTCCCAAGGGCGTTTCAATTCGGTGATTGAATATAGTATGGATCATATAAAAACTGATGAAATGTTGGTTTCACTGAAGAAATGCTAAAAATAGCTTATATATATATATATATATATATATATATATATATATATATATAAAAGGAATAAATTTTCCATAGACTCTGCTTCTTGTTTGCATAGAAAGCATCTATTTGGGATGGTTAATCCTCTTTTAATTAGATTATCTATTATTAAGATCTTATTATGAGATACTACCCCAAAAAAAAATCATTTTGGGTATGAGGTTCTTCATCCAATAAGGCTTCCAATTGAAATCCTTCTCTTCTAAGTTCTAAAGAGATAAGAATCGTGATTTCACTAAGTAGATCCTATTGGGATCATGTTTCTAGACAAGTTTCTCATCTCTAGGAAAGAAATTGATATAAATATTTTGAATGGGTTTATTTAGAACTTGGAGAAGACAAGCTTGTTGCTAATTTAGACCAATTTTAGCTAAGATTTTCTAGCACTTTTTCCCATATCTAGTTTCCAAATAATCCATAACCTTGAGGCCATAATTATTCTTGAAAAATGATATCAAATATGGGTCTTAAAAAGTGGAATCCAAAGGGGTAAATATCATTGGGTCACTCCAAAATTTAACCAAATTTCCTCTACTAACATTCCATTTGAGACCTATTTTAAGAATATCCTTGCCCACCTATAGTGCTTTCCAAAAAGTAGAACCATTATCAAAACTAGGTTCTAATAAAAACTAGTAACCTTCCCCAAAGAATAGATACTGGGCCGTAATGATTTTGGTCCACTAGTTTTCCTCCTTAACCTCTCTTCATCCTTAATTCACCAGGAGAGATTGGTTCATGGTTTTGACACTTCTCAATCCTATGCCACCTGTAGATATTGAGTGACAAGCTTGGTCAAGGAGATAAGTAGGAATATGAATCTATCTTCAGTACCTCTCCAAAGGAAGGTTTTATGAATACATTATAATTTATCAGTGATGCTATTTGGAATGGAAAAGAGGGACATGAAATAAATAGGTATACTGTAAAGGGAATTATTTAGGAATTGGACTTTGTTAACTTGTGTTAAAAGATTCCCTTTCCATTTTGTCAACTTTTTCTAGATCCTATCAATGAGGGGATTCCAAAATTCATATTTCATCAAGACATCAAATAGAGGAATGCCAAGATAAGTTGAAAGGATATTTTTTATGATATAACCTAGGATCTTAGTTATTTTAATTTGAATAGCCAATAGAGTATTGATGAAAAAGAGGGAGCTCTTATCGAGATTCACCTTCTATCTAGATACCCCTTCAAACACCTCAAGAATATTATTAAAACATCTAGCTTCTGACACCAAAGCCTCCCCCATCATAATCATGTCATCAACAAATTAATTATGAGTGAGAGGAGTGGTGTTAGGGGCATAAATGATTCCCTTGATGATATTAGAATTCCTAGCTAAATAAATAAGTTGACTTAGCGATTCCACCAAATAATGAAAAGGTAAGAGAATAGTGGGTCCCCCTATCTTAAGCCTCTTTCAGCCAAAAATAAACCCCTAGGCACCCCATTAATTAATACTGAGAACAATAGGTTACAGATATAAGTGGTAATTAAATTTTTGACCCAGAGATTGAAGCCAATTCTGTCTATGATTTTGTCAAGTAAAATCAATGAAACCTAGTCATAGGATTTGTTCATATCTAATTTTAAGAACATGCCTTACTACTCCAAATGGGAAACCAAGAGAATGGTTTCATATATAGTAATTATCCCATTAAAAATCTACTTGCCGAACATGAAGGTGCCTTGTTACTCAACTATTATTTTGTCAAGCAAGAGTTGAATTTCAAGGGAAAGCCCTTTGGTACATAACCTATAGGCATTATAAAAACCTAAGTGTGTTCATTTTAATTATCTTTCTCTGTCCTTATATTTTTTGACATTATTTATTAGTTATAGTTTTATTTTACTTATATCCTTATTTTACTCAAAATTTTAAATCATGAAATTTTAGTTCCCACATAGATAAATTGGAAGTTTTGAGCTATTCTCTCACCTAAAAAATTGAGATCTATTGAAATATAAAAAATTTCACTTGTAAATGTTGTGTTCATCCAAATTATCATATTTTTACAATGTTTAAAAGTCTCAAACTATATGTTTCTATGAATAAATTTGTATTTTTAAGAAATAGAAACTTCAATGTTGTCTTAGCTCAAACTCATAGACATGCTAGGCATGATTCTCCTCCATGAATTTTAAGGTATTATAGATAGAAAAATATGGTTCATTTTTAAAAAAATTATATTATAAATCACTCTCCACATTTTGCTGAATAAATTTTAATTTTAGAGAAACCAAAACTTCGGTGCTAGGAGGGGAGGGGGGTGAGGGAAACCGGTGAGGTATTTCCATTGCAGCTCTGCCGACCTAGGTTCAATTATCCATCCCCCCTGACCCTATGGTATCGGTATTAGTCATGTCTAGCCAGCGGTGCCAGTCATGGTAAAAAGTTTACCCAGCTTTCAATAAACTAAAAACTTTGGTGCTAGGGAAAGTGGGCCTCATGGATGTGTTAGGTATGATTCTCATCCTTGAATTTTATAGGTCTTCCAAGTCATAAAAGATAGGCTTAATTTTTAAAAATATCATCTTTTAAAGTCACTATAAATGTTTTAGTGAATAATTTTTCAATTTATAAAAGTAACTTTGACACCAATTGAGTGGGTCTCACGAGTGTGTTAGACTCAATTTTAAAGAATCCAAAAAATTGACTTCATAAAAATCCAATTTTTTTGGTTCCCACATATTATTTTCATTCCAAGAATCATTTTAATCTAAAGTCTCAGAGTCCAAAACTTCATAAATTTTATGTAAAATTGAAACAAATATCCAAAACTTTTGCACTAAGTGGTTGGACCTCATGGGCACACTGAAGACAATTCTCTACCTCACCCAAAATTAAAATTTGTTAAAATATTATTTTTTGGTACCCACATGTTTTTAAATTACTAATAATATTTTCTTTCTAGTGTCTCAAAGTCCCAAATTTAATATATTTTTTGTAAAATCCAAAGAGATATCCAAAACTTTAGCATTAGGGAATTGGGCCTCACAGGCATGCCAAGCACAAGTTTATACCTTACATAGAATTAGACATAGTTAAAAACTATTTTTTTTATTCCCATGTTTATGTTCATCCCAAGTATCATATTTTTTCAAAGTCTCAAAGTCTTAAACTTCATATATTTTATGTAAAATCAAGCAAAGATATAGAATAAATGACCTAGGTGCTAGGTTTGTTGAGCCTCACAAGTGCACCAGGGACACCAGGCATAGAATATTAAAAAAGTGCCAAAATATAAATTCAAAATTTTATATTGTTGTTTTCTTCCATATATTTAAAATCCATACTTTGTTTTGGCTCCTGTTTGAATCATTGGAAATATCTTGCAATGAATGATTTAATGATGTGAAATATTTAATCATCAAAGACCATTTTTTGTGGGAATAAAAATAGGTAAAATTGTTTTTACAATCGTACATCATGCACATACTAGGAAAATTATATCTATTTTTTTGTCTTCACAACTAGTCTCTATTTTTGGATACCATTTGAAGTGTTTGAATGTTATTGAAATGAGATATCCAATGTCGTGAAATATTTGATCTTTAGAGACTTTTAAATATAGATTAAATTCTTAGATTTCATTCAAGTTTCCATTTATGGGACATGGTTTAAAATATTATTTTGTGGCACATACATGATGGGACCATGGATAAGTATTCTTATTATTTCAAGACTCTACCAAAAAATGGATAAAGGTCAATAAACTTGTTTGGTTCTTTATTTGAAAAAGAGAGGCATCTTTTATACTTTTTTGGGTCTATTTTAAATCAATATATTATATTTTTTTAATATTTAAGTCACTCTATTAAAAATTGAAAGGTGAATGGAAAAATAGAATAGGAATCTTGGAAAGATTAGTTACAAGGATAAAAAATGCCAATTCCATCCTCTTATGTGTTAAAAATATGAGAGATGATCATTATATAAGGTGTTATTTTTTATTTTAGCTCTTGTGGAAGGGATGGATACAGTATTTATCTTATTGCATGTAATTCATATATATTTTAGTGGAATATAAGTAAATTTTTTAAATCATTCTCTAGCTTCATGGGTTTAAATTTTATTTCTTTATGGAATTTGCATTGATTTATATAGCGAGAAAATCCATTAAATGTTTAAAATTTTCATGGTTTTTATGAATCGTGCCATTTCAAAAGTTTGTGTTGAAACCCATATTGATAAAAAGTTTACCAAGTAAATCCAATCTAATTTTCTAGGATTCGTTGTGATTTTAGATGAGTATTTTATTCCCTTTACATTTGTTATTCTGATTTCTATTTTCATTGAGAGTAATAAGTTCTAATTCATTTTATCTAAATCTAAGTTATTTAGGATGTATTACATTTTTGTGTCACTATGGGTTTATACCCTTCACCTCCATCCTCCATTTTTATTTCATTTTTAGATCTATTCATTTACCTTTTTTGTTATTTTGAGTTAAAAGTACTTAAAAACCCCAAAAAGACATATCCTACAAGGTAGATACCCATCTACAATGAAAAGTAAAAACACATATCCAATGGATATTTTTCCAATGTTTTAAAATTCATGCCACTATCCTTTGTGAATGTTAATAAAACAAACAAAAATAGTAGTGGCATAAAACATTTTCTAATAGTTTTGGAAAATTTTACTAGGTATTAAATGGCATATTCAATTTATAGAATATTAAGGGAATATTCCCCTTTCAAATGAATATTAGTCACTCTTTTGAAATAAAACCTATAAATTATGGAATTCAATGAATATTTTTATATTATAAAACTTCCTAATATGCCTAGCTTAAAAAAAAATTGGTGGAAAGGAAAATAAGATGAGAAAAAGAAAAAGTTCATGAAAAAAATTCAATATTTGATGAGATTAACCTGGATAATGATAATAAGATACAAATATTATGTAAGTAGTATAAATCAAGTAGTAATACATCTTAAAATATGAAATTAGATCCCACCCATGATCATGAGTCTAGGTGTTTAATGAAAGAAATACAAAATAGGTCCAAACTCATGTAAGCAAAAAATGAATAATAATAGCATGAAGAAGAATTAGCATGAGTGGAAAATAATGGTGTATTCACTTCCTTTGAACCTTAGTATAAAATACATGTTGAATAAACATTTATATATTATTAGTGTATTGATGATAGACTCAATCTATTTCCTTTATTTTGCCTTCTGGTTGATAAATTTATTCTTATGGAGATGAAGAGATGACAACACCAAAAAGGACCACGTCTTGAGAATTAAAAAAAATTATCAAAGGACAATCAAATCCCACCATTATGATGAAGTCTTGTGTTTTTCAAAACCCATGAAAATAAAAATTTTAGAGATAAAAGTCAAAAAATGCAACCATCTAAACACTAATCATAAAAAAGAAACTTCTAAAAATATTCAATGGTGTGAAGTTTTCATCCTAAGCTGATTTTTGGAAGCCTATGATTACTTTATTTGTAATAAAATAAATGAAATTTCAGATGGATATTGGCTTGATGAAAAAATAATGGCTTTATATTTTATTTCTCCCCATATAAAATTTCATGACACATGGTGATGAATAGATGGCAATCCTATGCTTGAAATATGTGTTGAAGTTTAAAGTTGTGATTGGTTGGAAATCAAGCCCTAGTATTAACTATGAGGTGGTATATCTTTTATAAGCCATGTGGAATAAATTATAATATATCATATCACTAAAAAAATTAAACAAAAAAATGACATTTAATTATAAGATCTTGAGGATTTTTAGCAACATGATTTCTTCATTCCAAGTCATTTCTTAGATACTTATAATGAGGATTTACTTTGTGAGTAACTAAGTGTCCCTATTTGTACAACTTCCCTTCAGGAGAATAAAAATACTAAAGAGTTTTAAAAAGTATATTTTCCACTTGTCTCACATTATCCTCAGCCTTTAGAGGATTTATTTGAAATGGTTGCAATCAATAAGGGTGAAGTTATTTGCTATCAATAACATGATCCCATTGCCATATAACCTTTTGGCCATGAGTCCAATATGAAAACAAAGACAATATATATTATTAAATTAATGAATAAGAAGTTATTATTGGTATCTAAAATAAAAATTCCTTGATCTTTATTACAGATGAAAATACTCTATCAATGGATATATCATTCCCCTTCACTTGTCACTTCAAAGAAGGTCTAAATGACTCAACTCAAAAGGAGAAATTATTTGATGAAGATTTTGTTTCCAAGAATCATGGATTGAATCATCTTAGAATATTAATTGAAGAGTGTGGATTTGATAAAAATATGGATGCCAAACCCATTTAATATATTGAAGAGTTATAGATATAATAAGAGTTTCACAAGTTTGATAAAACTCAATATGAATAGTTGTTTATTGTTGTACATGAGAATGATGGGGTTGCATATATAATGGATAAAACTAACATATTAATATCATCCTAATTATTACAATGCTTCAAAAAACACCCCAATAAATTAGTCTAAGAAAGATAAATAATTTAATAATACAATGAGAATCTTTGTTAAACATTCTTATAAGACAATTTATTGAATCATGAGTGCGACAAGATATGCATGGATGAAAAATATATATTTGTTGATGTTGAGCATAAATTTACATAATTTGGGGAGAATTCAAGATTGAGTGCAATAAATTTTAAGGTGGGAATGCATAACTTTAATAATAATGAAAAATATTTTACAAATATACTACTCTAGTTGTGTATCTTGATCAAGGTACCATGTAGAAAAAACCCCATTATTTCCCCCAATAAATCTCACATTTACACTCAATCCAGACCTCATGTTTCTCATGTTCCATGATGCTTGTATTTATTTTACCTCTTCAATTACTATCTATTCATTGATAAAAGTAATATTTATTTAACTAATTAATACATTTTAAAACCCCTATCAAGCTCATGTTCTCAGCACTATGTAGAGTTTGCTTTGGATGATTTCCCTTACCTGTTTTATTTTTTGTTGTTGTGTTTCATATAAATGTGGTAGTGAAAATAATTACCTTGATATGTGTTTATAAGACTCTATTCATGACTCTTTTACCCTATAGATAATCACATTTATAAGCTAATAATTTTAAAGTTAGTCCTTTGTGGAGAGTGCTTGTTGATTTTGGAAAATAGGTGTACCTATTCCTTGTTGTTGTAATACACTCATGGAGTTTTTTAGAGGAATTTATTGCATATTGCTTCTTAATAAATTATACCAACTTTTGTTTAAATTAGAAGGCACTTGCATGTCATCTGTGACATTTTGAGTGAGGTCTCAGTTTTATAAGCATTATATTCTATTTAAATAAGTACATCATACATATCACCAACAACATGTTTTAGCTAAAGGGGTCTATGTTGCGAAGTTTTATCATTGATGTTAAGGTCAATGTTAATGTCATTTATGTCAGTATATATCTGGTAAATATTCATGGTGAATTGATATGTGACAAGGAAGTCATGTGACATGAGAGATAAATTGAAGGTGACCTAATGATTCTTCTGAGGTTGATTTTAAGGCTTAGTACAAGGTAAGCATCTTTTAGTATCAATCTTTAAGTATAAGTTTCTTAAGAAACCTATTTGTAATAATCATAGTCATATCATAAATATGTACATGATTAGCATGGATAGACATTTACATAGGTATGATATTGTCTAAGGACCATGAAAGGCATGTGAATAAGGTATATAAGTATCAAGGAGTGTTTCAAGGTTAGTTGTCAAGCTTCAAGTGATTGAGACTTCTAGTCATGACACTGGTTAGAGCATGATGGTCTAGTTATATGGATGCATAGAGGCATAAGAAGATGTATAATGTTTTTTTATCATGCATATGAGGTGTTTAAATACTTAGGAGAGTTTCAAGGTAAGCATACAAGGGTAAGTCCTTAAGCCCAAGTTTGTAACTAGACTAGTTCTAGACCCTACCTAACCTAATGAAGTGTAATGAGGTGTTTTCAAGGCTAATTAAGGATTTAAATAGATTTTTTTATTTTAATAGGTTTATGACATTTTTATGAAGTGTTTATATCTTGAAAATTGGTTAGAAGGTTAGTTTCAAGACCTAATGTGAGTTGCAAGTCAGGGCCTAAAGAGCTAAGAGATAGAGAGAGCATGGAAAAATGATGTATGAGTTTTAATTTTCAGTATTATAATGAGCATGTGAGAATTATAAGTTTTGAGATAGTTTTTACTAGTTATGTTTACCAAGTTTGAGGTCAATGTTTACAATAAAAGGCAATAAAAAGTGTTTTGAGGTCTCATATGTACACAGAATGAAGGGTTCTCAACCTGAGAAGTTTCAAGTGTTATTATGTGTAAACTATAAATGGTAACATCGTATATCCACCATATATGTGCAGGGGTACTATCTCAAAATTATATGCATTAGTTTTTGGAATGAGGGTTAAGCTTTAATAATGATCATTAAGACTATAAGATGGTTTGAACCCTCCTAAAATCATCATAGTGACCTAATATGAAATATATTTATGAAAATAGATTAGAATGGACTATATGACTTATTTTTATGATTGTATCTTGTATTCAACTCTTCTAGGCACACCAATGTATGATTGTTTTATTAGGTGAGTGAATGGACCCTATAAGAAAGGCCTTATTTCTTAATAATTTGATGTAGCAATCAGAGTTGACTAGGTCAAAGTTGTTAAATGGATGGAAGAAAAAGATTGATACTTTTATTTTCTTACCATTATGGTTTATAATTATGTGTTAGGTTGTGGAGCTAAAAGCTTCACTGATGTAGACATGGAGGAGGTTATTGAGAGGTTGCTGAGTTGCAGAGAAACCGATGTCAGTCTAATCAACCGACGTCAGTCATATCCAGTGAGTAGAGCAACTAACATCTGTCATGGATCGACTAACATCAGTCATCTCCAGCCAGACAGGGACTGACATCGATCGCCTGTGTAGTTTCAAACTATGAGTTTCATGGACAGTTTGTTAATGAACCAGTTGTTTACATGTTAAAGGATAATTTTAGTCTTGAAGCTATAGATCTAGTTATTGTAATTAGATGTCTAATTATTGTTTGCATGGGATCTATATAATAGACTCATGGGCTGTATTGTAAAGAGTGCTACTTTGATTTGAGCTTGGTTAGCTCCTTCAGTGTGAAGAGAGCAAGGGTAGCTTCTCCTAGTTCCACAAATGTGTTAGTTGAGTAAGAACAAGTTTAGCTCCTTCAGAGTGAAGAGAGCAAGGTGTGTTCCTCCTAGTTCTACAAGGGTGCTGAGTGTGTATGATCAGGTAGAGCTGCAAGTTGTGCAAGTTTTGGTAGAAGATCCACCAGGGTACTGGTTTGGAGAATTAGAAGGGTTCTTCATGTGTGTAGGATCTCGGTTGGTAGGTGTGCAAGTCCAGATTTGGAGATCTACATGGTAAGTAAAATTTGTTGATCTGTAGGTGTGTGTATGTGCGAGATCTAGGTTTGCAAGTGTGCAGAACCAGGTTGATTTTTAGGTGTGCTAGATTAGGGAGGTTAGCAACACAATAGGTAGCAAGATAAGGGGAGATCTACTTGGAGTATGTTGTGTACTTTGAGTATGGTGTGTACTCGATCATGGAGTATGTGGAGTACTTGTGTACTGGCAGTAGTGATAATGACTGGTTAGAGGTGAACACCAACTCTGTGTTTGAGTTGTGTGTTGGGACCATAAGAGAGAGAGTGAGCTCTTGAAGAGATTTACTATTTATGCCCTAGAGGTGTGGGAGCCATAGAGGTGTGTAAGAAATAAGATTGTGGCATCTTCTTTGTTGTATTTCCTTCTAGAAGAGTATTAATACAATTGGGTATTGTCTCTCATATTCTATGTTATTTCTAAATTCTAGTTACTTGTTACTTCTGGCTAAATTTTGCATTTAGTTACTTGTACATGGTAATCAATTGTGCTTCCTAGATCCTAACAGTGGAATCAGAGCATGTTTGTTGTTCTAGATTCCTAACAAAGTGGTATCAGAGCTAAGGTTGTAGGGAGTAGGTTTGTGTTTGATTACAGGTCACTCTCAAGGGTTTTTGATTGAGTGGGAGTAGAGCAATGGCAGAAGAAAGTAAGCTAAGAATGGAGGAATTGAAAAGCACGAATGGTCAATTATGGTGTTATGGAAAGAAAGAGAAAGAAAAGAAAGATTGTTGGTTAGTAGCAGATCAGCATGAAGGAACTGAAGAAGTAGATGTTGCAGGTGTTATTGCACAGGATGCTCTAGTATGTTCCTTGGATAAAGTAGATTCTTGGTTTATAGATTCTATTGCCTCTTTCCATGCAGCCCCAAATAGAGTATTTTTCATGTTAAGGTCCATGGAGACTTTGGAAAGATTTATTTAGGGGTTGGTGAGCCTTGTCAAGGTATTGGCAAAAGGGAAGTGCGGCTGAAATTGCAGATGGCCAACACATGGGTGTTGAAAAAGGTCATGCAGGTCCTAGTCTTGAAGATGCGGCTAATTTCTTCAGGAAAGTTGGGTGATGAGAGATGCACAGGAACTCTCATAGTGGATGCACTTGAATTAGCATGTGGTAAGAAAGTAGGTACTCTTTATCTACCTGCTTATATTACTAATTCTTCTTCTGTTGCGAAGACGTGGCTTTGTAGGCTTGGTCACAAGAGTAAGAAGGAGATGCATGTTCTTAAGTGGAAGTTAGATGTGTTTATAAAACTTAAGAACTGGAAAGCCTTGGTGTTCTTGGAGGAGATGATGGACAGAGATCAGTGGATGGGGCTGGATACTTTTGAGCAGGGCAGTTTGGACATGGGTTTGATTCAAAGTAAGCTCGTGGGTAAAAATTCATCACTCACAAGAGAACACAAGAACTGGCATCAGCCAGGAGGAACTGGCGTTGAACAGATAGGTATCAACGTTAGTCATGTGTAGAATAGAGGAGTTGGTGGTGTTGGGTAGGTGGAGACCAACGTCGGTAGGATAATCGGTGTTGGTGACCTAGATAGTCACATGGAATCGATGTCGGTCAGATGCAGACTATGTGGTGACTAAGGTTAGTCACTAGAATGGATTTTAGGCAGATAGCAAGCTGTCAAGGAGTCTCAAATGCCCATGTGGAGGATTGAAAGGGTAAGTAATCCTCAAATTCATTATTCCTCTTCTTTATACTAGTTGCTCACTACAGTGCAAGAAGGATCCAAGAAATAGTGGGAGCATGGCATGATGAGGAATTTGATTCCTAGGATGTAGAACCAAATGGGAGATTTGGTAGGGTTGCCAACTAGTATGAAAGCACTAAAAGATGAATGGATTCCTTGGTTAAAGAATAGAGAGAATGGACATGTGAGATGGAAGGCCAGGTCATATGGTCTTGAGGAAGCTACAAGATAGTGGTATAGGTTTGACAGGTGGATGACAAAGCATGGCTTTAGTCAGTGTCATTGTAACCATTGTGTTTGTCTTACTAGGTGGATGATGGTCATGACATTATCCTATTATTGTATGTGGATGGTATGCTTGTTGCAGGTTTAGACATATAGAGTTTTGCTAAGCTAAAGGTAAGGTTAGTTTAGTGGTTTGCCATGAAGGATTTGGGAGCAGTGAAATTCTTTGGCATGAGTAATCCTAGAGATAGGGAAGATCACAAGTTGATGTTGTCACAAGATGATTGTGTGAAGGTAGTGCAGGATGCAAAATCGGGTAGCACACCTATGGATGGATAGTTCACAGAATAGGGTCCCCAATCACATGATGAGGTTGAGTACATGTGTACTCCCTAAATTTGCCCAAGCAGTGGGTGTTGTCAGAAAGTTTGTAGTCAATCTGGGAAGGAAACACTGGAAAGTGGTTTAGTGGGTTCTTAGGTATCTGAGAGGGACCAGCAGTAGGTCGACATGCTATGCAGGGTCAAGATTTTAGATATGGTAGGTTACTTGGATGATAGGAGGTGCACCACAAGTTTTGTGGTGGTTGGTCTTCAAGGTTGAGCTTGAAGAGGGATACAAGCCAGGAAATAAATTAGGTGGTGTACAGGTACAGGTATAGTGCAGCTATTTATCTCCAAGTGGGAGATTGTTAGGTTATGGAGCTAAAAGATTCACTAATGTAGACATGGAGGAGGTTGTTGAGAGGTTGCTGAGTTGTAGAGAAATTGACATCGGTCACATCCAGTGAGTAGAGCAACCGACATTGGTCATGCATCAGTTGATGTTGGTCATCTCCAGCCAGATAGGGATCGATGTCGATTGCTAATGCGATTCCAAACTATGAGTTTTATGGATAGTTTGTTAACGAACTAGTTATTTGCATGTTAAAGGATAATTTTAGTCTTGGAGCTATAGATCTAATTATTGTAATTAGATGTCTAATTATTGTTTGCATGAGATCTATATAATAGACTCATGGGCTAGATTGTAAAGAGTGCTAGTTTGAGTTGAGCTTGGTTAGCTCCTTTAGTGTGAAGAGAGAAAGGGCAGCTCCTCTTAGTTCCATAGATGTGCTAGTTGAGTAAGAGAAAGGTTAGCTCCTTTAGAGTGAAGAGAGCAAGGTGTGTTCCTCCTAGTTCCATACGGGTGCTGAGTGTGTATGATCAGGGAGAGCTGCAGGTTGTACAAGTTTTGGTAGAAGATCCACTAGGGTACTGGTTTGGAGAATCAAAAGGGTTCTTCATGTGTGTAGGATCTCAGTCAAAAGGTGTGCAAGGCTAGGTTTGGAGATATACATGGTAAGTAAGATCGTTTGATTTTTAGGTGTGTGTGTGTGTGCGATATCTAGGTTTGCAGGTGTGCAAAACCAGGTTGATTTGCAGGTGTACAAGATCAGGGAGGTCAACAACACAACAGGTAGCAAGATCAGGGGATATCTACTTGAAGTAAATTTTGTAATTGGAGTATGGTGTGTACTCAATCATGGAGTATGTGGAGTACTTGTGTACTGGCAGTAGTGATACTAACTTGATACTGACTGGTTGGAAGTGAACACCAACTCTGTGTTTGAGTTGTGTGTTGGGACCGTAAGAGAGAGAGTGAGCTCTTGAAGAGATTTAATATTTATGCCCTAGAGGTGTGGGATCCCTAGAGGTGTGTAAGGAAGAATATTGTGGCATCTTCTTTGTTGTATTTCCTTTTGGAAGAGTATTAATACAATTGGGTATTGTCTCTCATATTCTGTGTTATTTCTGAATTCTAGTTACTTGTTACTTCTGGTTAAATTCCACATTTAGTTGCTTGTACATGGTAATCAATTGTGTTTCCTAGATCCTAATAGTGGAATCAGAGCATGTTTATTGTTCTATATTCCTGACATTATGTTCTAGACTTAACATGTGTTAAACCAGTCATACAAGTTGATGTATCACTAAAAGGCCTAATGGTGCAGAAAGTGAGTAAACCAGGGATAAGTGGGAAGTTGTTTAGGGATGGGTTATCATGAATTATGGATGAATAAAAATGAATGGAAATTTTTTAAAATAAATTTAATACATTATCATGTTTTTTATATGTTTCTGAGGTCATTTGATATAATGAATGTGTTGATCATATGTTGACCTATCTAATGCAAATGAGACAGTGAAGGTGCAAGATCATGATATTGGTCTACAAGACCATTGTTGCTATTTGAAAATGTTAAATTTATATATAAACATTTTATAATTATCTCATCATATCGTATAATATAATTTTAAGTATCTTAATTATTCATATTGGTGTTGAAGGTCATTATCACCATGATTGTGTTTGAAGGTAAATTGGTAGATCTAGGTAAACGAGTTATATGATGAGTTGGAGAATATTTTCCCTAAGATAAAACATCCAATTAATCTGATGTTTTTTATTATGAAATTAATAAAATATAAATACATTTTATAATATTTTAATTTATTATAATAGGTTAAAATATTGAATCCAAACTAGGTTAACTAGTTCAGGTTTGATTGTGTGTACTGAAGACAAAAGATTGGTCTACAAGACAAATATTTGGAACTATACATTATGATATTTATATTTAATAATGATATATATCATAAAATAATCTCTTAAAAACTATCAAACTTCATATTAATTACTCTTTCATGTGTTTAAGAATAAGTTTACATGAATGTGTTTTGAGGCTAGTTGGTAGTTCTGAGTGGGCTACTCACAAAGAAGGGTTTATGTAATTTTACAATGAGTTATGAAATAAAAATAATATGGTGATGAACCTAAGCTCATTTATATTATTTATATATGATATTTTTCATGTTTTTTTGACAAAATTATGTTTTTTATTTAGTTGTTAAAGACAAACTTTCTAGCTATGCACAAGCCTAATTATGAATAGTGATAATGGCATAATTCAAGTGGTGATTGGAGAAAAAAAAGTGTTTTTGAGTCTATATTATAATATTATGAGTCTAATTTAGTTGAATATGATTTTTTCCTAATGTGTAATATTTTTTAATATGTACCAAATAAGGCAAAGTATAACGTGTCTTAAATAGACCTAATGGGATTAGGTCTCTATGAGACCTAAAGGCAAGATAAGGTATAAATGAGATAGTTAAAACATAAATGGACTCCAATAATGGTTTATACATGTATATTATATATCCTAAAATATATTTCATGGCTGACCTAAGAGGTTAAGTATGTTTGGATGAATAAAAAGTATATGAACAAGTGACTTGTATATATACTAGGAAATTTTAGGCCTATTTGTGTGAGAAGAATATAAGTGAATAAGATAACATATCGGTGAGTATAATAAGGTCTTATCAAAAATAATAATATAATATATAATTAGTGATTAATCTTTGACATAATTTTTTCAAATGAGGATTAAGGTCATATGACCTAATCAAGTCAAAAGAAGGTTGGTTGAGTGAAGAAGGATAGAGGTCATTTTGAGAGGGATAAAAGTGAGTGAAGAGATGAAAAAGGAGATAATAATATATTTTATTAGAAAATAAATTATGAAGGTGATCAATGTTTTTATGTGGATGATTTGGTTCTGAGTCACTTCGAGAGTTGGTGTTTCCTAGCAAGTGGGTGTTTGTTAAAGCCTAACTAAGTCGGTGCTTAGATAGTTGGGGTTGGTGCTCCATGTGAAGTTGGTGATTCAATAAATTTGGTTTTTGAATTATAGGATTACAATAAATTTTAAAATATTAGTGTATTTTCATCCCCTATAGGGTTTCACACATAAAACTTGTGTTATCTTGTGTTCTTATGTTTCATGCATATATGGATGGTTACTTAGTCATTATTAGATCTACATATTTGAATGAATGTTCATGAATGATTAAGTGGAATTTAAAGAAAGGTTTTAAAATAATGATTCATACCCCCCTCTTAGTCATCTTACTTCCAATAATTGGTATCAAATCTTGGTCCTTTAAAGTAGGTTTAAAAACCTAAAGGAGATTCTAAAAGCAAGGATGGCTATTCAATAAGCTCAAGGACATTTCTCTACCAGTGAAGATCTATTACTTAATCGATATAATTTTTCATTTTAGGATTAATATATATTTGATGTATCAAGGTTATGATATTTGGAAGTCAGTTGTGGATGGATATATTGCTCCTCATATTCCACTAATTGATGCAACAAGTAATAAATCTAGTGAAAACAACTCCAAATAAATGAATGCCATTTTTTATGTCTATTAGAGGTAGAATTTATGAAATTCATGTATTTTTAATCATTTAAATATATACAGGATAAATTTTAGCCAATCTATGAAGGAGACACCAAAGTGAATATGGCCTAGTTGTAGACTCACTGAAGATAGTTTGAAAGCCTGAAAATGAATGAAGATTCTAAACCATTACATCTTATATGTTGATGGTTGATGAAGTTGTCAATATAATTAGATGAATAGGATAATAAGTAAAATAATATACTATTATTCAAAATGTGTTGAGATCATTAACTCCTAAGTTTAAATCTAAAGTATCTACAGTAAAAGAGATGCAAGATTTAGACAAGCTAGAGATGGATGGACTTCATGGCATCTTGACTGCATATGAGATGAGAACTAATGAAGGAAGACCTCCCAAGAAGGAATCAACTTTCAAAGTTGAGAAGAAGTTAAAATCTAAGAAGGTAAATTATGAGTAATTTTTAGATGATGATGATGATCAACTCATAACCATGTTTACAAGGAAGTTGAGGTTTGGATTTGGTAAGTACAAAGGTAAGTTTCCCTTCAAATGTTTCAACTATGGAAAGATTGGTCACTTTCATCCAAGTGTCCTGATAAGGAAAAATCTGAGCATAATGAATAACATGATGAACATCATGGAGATGACAAGAAGACCTATATACCTAACAAAAACAAGAATGAATTATGTAAGTATGAAGGTAAGGAAAAAAATTGAAGAATAAGAAAAGATTCTATACTAAAGAATATAACTCTTCTAAATTAAGTGACTCAAGTGCATCTGATAGTGATGATGGTAGTGATGAACCTAAATAAGATAATAATGAAACATTATTCATGGCCATAGAATTAGACAATAAATTTTGATCAAATGGAGAAGACCTTATGGTTGATGTAGTATCATATGAAGAAGCTGAAGTGAATCTTGAAGTATAATTGATAAGTACCTTAGATGAGTTAAATTTTCAAAGGAGAAAGAATTATAAACTGAAATCACTAGTTAAGGACTATGAGGAGTAGATTATCTTGTTTGAGGAAAATTTGATTAACATTTCTAAGGAATATGATGATATCATTAATAAAATTGAGGCACAAATGATGGTAGTCAATACAAGCATAAAGGATAAAGAGGAAGAATGCATCTGGTATGAAAATATAATCCTTGAAAGATGAATTGGATCAAGCATCTATCAAGGTAAAGACCTTTTTAAAGTTTGAAAAGATCACTAAGACTCTAGATGACATCTTGAGTAGTCAAAAGTCTGCATGTGATAAGACAAGTCTTGGATTTAAAGGAGACCAAAAGGAGGCAGCTCAAGTTAAATAAAATTCTATTGAAGATAAGGTCAACATGCAAATATATATCAAATAACTGAATTCTATAAGGTATGATAATTCATTCAATGGTTATTTTTTTATGTGTATTCAATTTGGTCGTAGACCAAGAAATTGTAGAACACCTTCAAAAAATGAGTATTCATGGGATTATGGAAAGAGTCAAAATTAACATCAATAAATTGGTATGTATAAGGTGTTTTTATATAGTTGTCATAATATAGGACATATTTCAAGATTCTATCCTAACAGAGGTAGAAGGTCGTCAAATCAAAATATGAGGGTTGAAGCTCCTAGAATACAAGAAAGAAGTAAAATGAAGGTATGAAAACCTAAGAAAACAAATAAACGTCATGGTTAGTCTATAATCTCAAGTGGACTACCAATTGTGATAAAACATGCTTTAGATGTGAAATCAAGACAATAATGTTTGTTATTATCCCACATTGATGATCAAATGGTTGATGAAGAGATCAAACCTATAATACCAATCAATCCCAAAAGGATATTAAAGGAAATTTAGTCATGTGAGAGAATGGAGATTTAGGAATCTCCTAAATTTGTGATGTTTTAGTGCTATGTGAAAATAAGTGACTCCATTAGGCTTCATGGAGACACTTTTTAGTTAGTAGAAGCATAGTGAGTGCCTAGTTTGAGGGGGATCTACTTAGGTTGTTAACTAATCTTGATCTATGTTGAGAAGAGGACTTTTGTTCTAAGTTTCTTTGAAGGAGGTATGTATGAAGTAAGGAGAAACATGTTCCTATGTTGATTTGTAACTTTTGTTGCAAGAAGGTGTGATTCTAGATGATAGTTTTTTGTCCTTTGTCATTAATGTCAAAGGGGGAGAAATTTCAACAATGGATTTTTACTAGATTGGGAGAGATGAGACTCATCATCTTGAATAATGTTTTGCCATCAATGACAAAGGAGGGTTTGTTGAGAAGTGTTGTCATTAATGTCAATGTTAAGGTTGATGTAATTGATGTCAAGATACATCGAGTAAATATGCATGATGAATTGGTATGTGAAAATTAATTAATGAGACATGAGAGAGAACTTGAAGACAACCTAATGATTCTTCTAAGGTTGATTTTAAGGTTTAATACAAGGTAAACATGTTTGAGTATTAGTCCTTAAGTAAAAGGTTCTTAATAAACCTAGTCATAAAAAGCATCATCATATCATAAGAATGTACATTATTAGAATCAAGATATGTCTACATATGTATGATATTATATAAGGAACATGAAAGGCATGTGAATAAGGTATAAAAGTATCAAGGAGTATTTCAAGGTCAGTTTTCAAGCTTCAAGTGCTTGATAAATCTAGTCATGACACTGGTTAGAGCATGATGTCCTAGTGAGATAGATGCACATAGACATAATAGGATGAATAAGGTTGATTGAGCATGAATATGAGGTTTTTAAACACTTAGGAGAGTTATAAGGTAAGCTTACAAGGGTAAGGCCTTAATCCCAAGTCTACAACTAGACTAGTTCTAGACCCCGCATGACCTAATGAAGTGTCATGAGGTGTTTTCAAGGCCAAAAAAAGATGTAAATCATTTTTTTATCATGATAATAGGTTAAGGACATGTTTATGAGGTTTTTATATATTTACCAGTGGTTAGAAGGTTAGTTTCAAGACCTAATGTGACTTACAAGTCAAGGCCTATAGAGTTATGAGAGTGAGCATGGCCAAATGAGGTATGAGTTTAATATTTCAAGATGAGAATGAGAATGTAATAATTATAAATGGTTTGATAGGTTGAATCATGTATTTTAAAAAATTCTAAGGTCAAATTATGTAATAAAATGAAAGAAAAAGTGTTTTGAGGTCTCTTGTGTACATAGAAAGAAGGGTTCTTAGCCTAAAAATAAGTTTCAAGTGTTCGTTAGTACGTGTAACCTCTACATGAAAAATTTGAGCTATTCATGGTATATGGAGAATATTTATAGATAAAAATTATATTCATTATTTTTTGTAATGAGGGGCTAATCTTTATAAATGATCGTTAAGACTATAAAATGGTTTAAGCCCTCCTAAAACCCTCATAGTGACCTGATATTAAAGATCTTGATGGAAATGGCTTAGAATTGATTGGACGGCCTAGTTTTATGATTGGAGGTTTTATTCAACTCTCCAAATAACCTCCAAGTATGATCTTTTTTTTAGGTGAGTGAGTGGACCCTATATGAAAGGCCTTATATCTCATAAATTTAATATAACAGTCAAAGTTGACCAGGTGAAACTTGATAAATGGATAGAAGATAAATATTGAGACTTATATTTGATGCCCATGGTGGTTTTTTATCATGTTATAGAGTTCACATGTGTTAAAATAGTCATACAAGTTGACCTATCTCTAAAAGGCCTAATGGTGCAAACAATGAGTAAACTAGGCATGAGTGAGAACTTATTTAGGGATGGGTTATCATGGATTAGGGATGAATCCAAATGAATTGGAATTTTTTTCAAGACATGTAAGACATGATCATGTTTTTTAGATGTTTTTGATGTCATTATATAGGATGAATATGTTGCTTATAAGTTGACCTATCTAATGTAGATGAGATAGTGAAGGTGCAAGATCATGAGATTAGTCTACAAGACCAATATTGAAATTTGACCATGTTAAATTTATATTTGAACATTGTATAATGATCTGATAATATCATATAGAATCAATGGTATTATATTCAACAAAGAGATTGAGAAATAGAATTAACTAGAGTACAAAACAATACATGAGAGGCTTATTAAATATGTAAAAGGAGCCACTCAAGAAAATAGGGGTGGGAACAACCATAAGCATTGGGTAGCATAAAATAGCTAAGCCCATAAAAATAAAATAACCTATTAAACCAAGTGGTTACAAAAACTAACCAAGGTACATATATAATAAACCTTAGTCAATAACCTAAGGTATTTACAATAATATGCTAACACCCTCCCTTAATGACAAAACCAAAAATAAGACCAAGTTCATCTCTAAATTTTATGAACTTATCTGCATCAAGTGTTATGGTCATTATATCAACTAGTTGCTCTATAGTGGGATAGTAGAAGAGATTGTTGTCTTTATTTGTAACTAACTATCAGATGTAATGATGGTAAACTTCAATGTGTTTGGTCCTGGTATGGAAGATTGGGTTCTTCACCATCTTCATAACACTCGGGTTATCACAAAAAATTGGATTAGGATTTGATGACTCAAACTAAAGATCCTCTTAGATTTTTTTTATCTACATTATTTCAAAACTTGCACTAACCATAGCTTTATACTCTGATTCTTTTGAATATAATTCCAATATAATTTTTAGTTTGCTCTACCATGAGAAAACTCCTGAACCAAGAGTGAAAACATAGTCTATTGTAGATTTTCTTGAATCTATTTATCCTACCCAATCAGAGTTAGAATATCTCGAAAGCTCAAAATCTATAGACTTACTATATAGTATGCCAAATTCAAGAGTACCTTTGACATATCTTAATACCCATTTTTGGATAAGCAATGTACTTCATATGGTTTAGACATTACATGAGATAGAAAAATCACTGCAAAAGAAATATCCGATCTAGTGATAGTGAGGTACATGACACTACCCACTAGCTACCAATACACTATTTAATTAGCTGGAGGTGAATCATTGTTAGTTTAAATTTTAGCTCCAACTTCCATAGGTGTGTGAGATGGATTACAATCCATCATTCAAAACCTTTTCGATAATGATTTGGCTACTTATTTTGTGACATGAATACAACATAATCACCTTTCCAAAGCTCAATACCTAAATAATATTTTAGTAGTCTGAAGTCTATCATGTCAAAAGTACAACAAATATCAACATTCATCAACTAAATAAGACTAACACTACTCCTAGTGATGGCTATATTATCAACATATACAATGATAATCAATATATCATCACCAAACACCTTTACATAGAGAGTTGGTTCATAGTTACACCTTTTGAAACTAGACTCCCTAAGGTATGTATCTATCTTCATAAACTAAGCTCAAGGAACCTATTTAAGCCCATACTAGGAACCTAAAAACCTTGTGGATAAACCATGTAAACTCCTCTATATCTCCATTTAAGAAATCACTATTGACATCCATTTGGTACACCTACCATCCAAACTCAGCAACAATATCAATAATCAAATGAAAATTTACCATATTTTTAGTAGTAGCCAATGTCTTTACATAATCAACCCCTTCTTATGCATAACCTTTTGTAATAATTCTAGCTTTGTGTTTTTCCAATGAACCATCTTCTTTGCATTTTACCTTGTAAATCCATTTACAACCAATGTATTTTATTCCCTGGTGGTAGCTCCATGAACTCCCAAGTCTTATTTTTCATCAAGGAATCATATTCCAATTATACAGTTGATTCCCACTCATGATTCCCTTTGGCCTCTAAAAAATAATTAGGATAAAAAACATGTGAAATAGTAGTTGTTAGATGAAAATTATCATGTTCACCTCTATTACCAAACTTCTTTTTTGATCTCAATCTTCTTCCTTCCACACTTTGTGGTAAGTCTCCCTCTTTTAGTGTTTTCATAATGGTAGAATACCACTTTGGCTTCTTTAATTTTTTTGTTGGAACCTCAAAATGACCTACATCAATTCTCTCCCTGAAATGTGATTCCACTGATGAAATAGAATCTTTCTCAACTTTCACACCACAACTTATAATAAAATCATTAGTAGAAAACAATGACTCAATATCTGAAACTATACCAGTTGCTATGAAGTATGACATTTGTTCATTTACTATGACATCTCTATTTTGCATAGCTTTATTAGTATAAATATCAATTAATTTTTAGGCCTTTGACTACTCATTATACCCAACAAATATGTAGGCTTTGATTTTTTCATCCAAGTTACTTCTCTTTTGACTAGGAATAAATGTAAAATCTACACAACCAAAAATTTAAAAAGCACTTACATCTGGAGTTAGACCTAACCAAGCCTCCCCTAGAGTTATATTCTCCAATGATTTTGTACGACTTATGTTGAGGATGTACACCACCATATTCACTGCTTCTACCCAATATCTATATGAGATATTTCTACTTTGGACCATATAGTGAGCCATGTCTAAAACTCCATTTTGCTTTAGAGTGTAAGGGGTAGTAAACTTTTTGTGTATGACTTTAGTGGAACAAAACTCTTTGAACTATTTTGAGATGAACTCACCCCCTTTATTCATTCTAAGATATTTCATTGACCTTACCACCTATTTTTCAACCATAGCTTTCCAAGTAATGAAGTTAGAAAAATAATCAGATTTATTCACTAGAAAGTACACCCACTTTTTCCTAGAGAAATCGTCAACCAACAATAGAAAATAATAGGCTCCAAAATGGGTAGGTGTTTGCATTAGCTTATGCAAATATACATATACCAAATCCAATACTCCTTTAGCTCTTAAAGCTTTACCAACATCAAATGAATGTCCAACTTAATTCCCCAACTGATATCTAGTATATACATGATGACTATCTACAATACAAGGAATCCCCTTAACCATCTTAGTCTTGCTCAATGTAGTCAAATTCTTAAAATTCAAATGCCCATACCTTTCATTTCAGAGTGAAATTTTTCTATCAACCACTACAAGTGCACTTTCATTTACTCTCTATAGATCTGCAAGCTTATACAAGCCTTTCTCACCAATCCCAACAAAAATAATCTTGTTATCTCTAGTAGTCACTAAACATTATTATCCTTAAAACTTTACAATAAAATCAAAGTATCTAGTGATCTCACTAATGGAAATCAATTTTATTTTCATGTATAGAACATACCTAACATTCTTAAATATATACTAGATAGTACCATCAAATATGATCTAAAAATTACCATATCCTTTCATAAAATGAGTCCTACCATCTCGTAAAGATACAGACTCATTATTACTATCATTTTTAACAAAATCCACATACTAGTCCTTATGGCATGTATAATGGTGAGATGCCCTAGAATCAAATTATGAAGCTTGATATAGCTTAGAATTGCCATTAGAAGCCATGAAAGTGAAATCAAGAGATGATTCCTCACTTTCACCTTCAGCTACATTTGCATGATGAGCTTTCATTTTAGGATTAGCCATGTCTTATTGTCTTTTGATACAATCTTTCTTAAGGTGACCAGGTTGCTTACAATAAAAATATTTCCACTTAGATCTCTTATTAGGACCACTTACTTGTGAAGTTTCTATTGGAGAACTATTAGTTGTACCAAACTTGTTGCCCTTTCCCTTGATGAAGAATTTACTCTCTATAGAAGTAGATGTAGACAACATTGTCTACTTTTGTCATCTCTCCTTCTATAATAATAATGTGGACAAATTTTCAAAGTCTAAAGTCTGCATCTCAGTAATCATGTACAAGGACTCCACAAATTACTCAAATGAAGGTGGAAGACTTTGCATAACTAGAGCAATCAAATCTTTCTCATCAATAGGATTTTACACAGCCTTTAACTGATCACTGATGTCCTTGATCTACAACAAAAACTTTGAAATAGAGCCACCTTCCTACATTTTAGTAGAAAATAACAAAATTTTCAAATATAATACCCTACCAACTTGAGAAGCTTGGTATTTATAAGTAAGACTAGTTCATAAAATTGATGCAATGGTCACATTTCTGACCTCTAAGTTAGATTATCTATTGCTAATAGTTTTAATAACATAAGAGCTTCTTGATGATGTTTATCATAGTCATCATAACCGATGGTAGGTTTTTTCTCTTTATCAAGCACTATTTGATCAAGGTTTTGATATTCACATATCGTCAAAACCTTATGACTCCACAAACTAAATTTTTTCCTATCAATTTTTGTGAATCTGGCAAAAAGAGGTGTTTTAAACTAGCCATTTTGACCTAATTTCTCCAAAAAATACAAATATCAGAAAAATTATAATGACTTTACACAAAATTCCTCCTACCCACTGATTCAAATCATGAACTAGTCAATACCTCTAGTTTTTAGCAAAAAAACACCACACCATTTGGGAAATTTAGAATTTTCCATCTTTAAAAACAAAAAAAATGGATAAAAATAATTAAATTAGGAGATCTATAACTCTGATTTCAAAAATTCCTTCTCCATCAACATTCAGATCAAAAACCTAGAAAATGGTGAAATTTTCATCTTCCAAAACTTTTTTGAGATAATTAGTCACTAGTAGGTCCTCAAAAACCCTTATAAGCTAAAGTTTTGAATTATTTAAATTAAAAAATTAAAATTAATTTAAATAATAAAATTTTAGATTAAAATTTTCATAAAAAAATTAGCCAATCAAAAAATTACCCACCCTGTAAAACTTTAGATGCAAATTTTGGGAGAAATACTCAACCGAATTGACTTTCATTAGTTCCTACCATCTTCTCTCAAAAAATATAAAATTTTAGACCCCTCACTCACCAAAATAGTTCTTGAATGAAAATATGGTCACTTTTCAAACATAACAAAAATGGCCACCCAAAAAACATAGGAAAAATAAAATAGACCTGTGAACCTCTTCTGCTACCTCTTACTGCCTTTCCTTTGCCGAGGTAGGTCTCCTAATGCTTCTCTCTTGATTACTAGATTTCCTACTAGTCTCAAGAAGAAAAAATCTCTTCCTCTCATATCTCTCCACTAGCTTCACGCTCCTCCTTGCCATGACTATCCTCTCTTGCTTCACAGGCTTCCTCCTAAGCTTCCTAAACTGCAAGCTTTGATCACCATATTAGATTCCACAAATAGATTGACAAATGGAATTAACCATCATATAAAACAATACATGAGAGGCCTATTAAATAGGCAAAAATATCCACCTAATAAAATAGGGTGTGGGACCAACCATAAGCATCAGGTAGCATATAATAACTAAGCCCATAAAAATAAATTGTAGAAACCCCTATTTCCCCTAAATTCTAGAACTGAATATTTTTTTTACTATTTTTTGTGTATTCTGATTTTTTTGGGTGTTTTTGCATGAAATAAAGAAGAATATGAACTTGCAAGATAAATTTGTATAAATTCAAATGAATAAATACTGAAGTATTAAAACTTATAATTGGCTAATCTAAGATCTTATTATTCATTTCAAATGATTACAATAGTGAATCTCTGTCATGAAATAAAATAATATAAATATTGTCTCTAAAAACTTGATTTGTCTACAATCAGAGAATAAACCCTAGATCTGGGATAGCTGGTTCAGCTTTTTGGTTGGTGTTTCATACACACAGTCACCGACATCAGTTATACTACCACGGTTAGTCGATATACTGCTGATGTCGATCTATGTCGGTCAGTTTACTATGTTGACATTGGTATATCCACCGCTGTTGGTATCTAAGTCAGCCGATGTTGGTCTCTGAGATGCTTATGTTGGTCTTTGCAATCCCTACTGCTCTATACAGCCTGCTGTAGAATGGTATAGATTCTATATAGTAGCAGAAAAATATTATGGCTTGTATGCTGGATGCCTGATCTCAAGGAATATTATGCTAATACTGAAGATCTTTAGCTAGACAATTTCAGGACAAAAAACCTAATGAAATAAATACCTGTGAATCCCTATGATAACTTTTGTATGAAGTTATCTCTCAAACTGGCAATAGATCAGCTGATATCTCACAACCTCTAAATTGCACACACTGAAGATTTCACTTTCTCTAATGCAAAAGAATACTGTAAACCCTTGGCTCAGTCTTCTCAGAAAATACTTAGCAAAATTTGTCTTCAACATCAATATCAATAATTATGAACAATATCACTCTCTTCCCAATGAGAAACCCTTATAACTTTGGAAAAGTGCAATTTACCCTAATTAGGGTTTCATAATTAAAAATTAGGGTTCTTTTTTCTTTTTAATTTTCCCATAGTCATAATTATGCCAAATAATTAATATTTAATTAAATCAATTAAATATTAATATCTCCCTTGATACATGTATGATTCTTGATCCGTCTGAATATGGTGAACAAGGGAGTGATTCTGCACATGAGCATACCAAAATATGGGTGCTCTACTGCATGTCAAATACCCCTACAAAATAGGAACCCATGCAAACGGTGTTCGAAAGAGCCCAAACGAAAGCCAACTAGAAAAATTATGCTAGTCGAAGCCAAGCCAAGCTCCATCATCACCCTCTATCCATCCTATTAGCCTACGAAGGTTGCATAATAGGCTAATCCTTTTACGAAGTGATGCTCATGAAAATGGGGACATTACACAAACTAGCCTATTAACCCAAGTGGTTAAAACAATGAACCAAGGTTCATAGATAATATACCTTAGTAAATAACCCAAGGTATTTACAATAATATTATAAAAATGGAATTGTCTAAAGTAGTCATACAAGTGTTTAAGGTCATTATCACCATGACTATGTTTGAACGTAAATTAGAAGATCTAGGTAAGCAAGATACAATGATGAGTTGGAGGTTATTTGCCCTAAGATAAAGAATCCAATGCATATTATGTTTTTGATTAGGAAATTAATAACCAATCCAGGCATTTTATAATCTTTTAAGTCAATATAAGAGGTTGAAACATTGAAACTAAAATGGGTTACCTAGTTTAGGTTTGTCTGTGTGTATTAAAGGCAAAAGATTGGTCTACAAGATTAATATTTGGCAATAGATCTTATGATATTTTAATTTAAGAATTATATATAGACATAAAATAATATCTTAAAAATTATCATATTTAATAGGAATTAATATTTTAGAGGTTGAAGAACAAGTTTGCATGATTGTGTTTTGAGGGTAGTTCGCAGTTATTAGTGGGTTACTTGCAAAGAAGGGTATAAGTACTTTTACCCTAAGTTGTGAAAAAAAAATCATATGGTAATGACCATAAGGTAATTTATCTTCTATATAAATTATTTTTTGTCATTTTTTTTGAAAAAATCATGTTTTTTCTTCAGTTCTTCAAGATAGACTTTCTAGGTATGCACAAGCCTAATTGTGAATAATTCTAATGGCATGATTCAAGTGGTGATTTGAGAAAAAAAATTGGAGTCTATATGATATTATTATGGGTATATTTGAGTGTAATATTATCTTTTATTTCCATGTAAGGTGTTTGAATATGTACCGAAGAAGTTAAAGTGTAACATGTCTAAAATAGACCTAATGGGATTAGGTCTTTATGAGACCTAAAGGTGAGATAAGGTCTAATTTAGATAGGTCATACCTAAAGGGAATACAAGAAAATTTTATCCATGTCTATGATATATCCTAAATATATTTCATGGATGACTTAATAGGGTAATAATATTTAGCTGACAAAGAAGGATATGAACAAGTGACTTGTATATATCCTAGGAAATTTTAGGCCTATTTATGTGAGAAGAATATAAAAGAAAAAGATAAAATATTGGTGACAAAATAAGGTTTTATATACCATAATAAGAAAATAGATAATTAGTGATGAATGTTTCATAGTTTTTATACATATGAGGATCAAGGTCATATGACCTAATCAAGTCATGAAGAGGGTTAATTGAAAGAAGAAGGCTAGAGGGTAGTTTGAGAGAGATAACAGTGAGTGAACAGTTGAGAAAGGACATAATCATCTATTGTATGATAAAAAAAGTATTTTTAAGGTGATCAAGTGTTCTATGTGACTTAGTTGGTTCTGAGTAACTTAGGGAGTTGGTACTTCCTTGTAAGTGGGTTCTTGTTAAAGCCTAGCTCAGTTTGTGCTTAGCTAGTTGGGTTGGTGCTCCATTTGAAGTTGGTGATTCAATAAAGTTGGTGTTTGTCATATAAGAATGTATAAAATTTGTATATATCAATGTTTTTTCATCCCATTGAGGTTTTCCCATATAAAAATTGTGTTATATTGTGTTCCTATGTTTCATGCATATGTGGATGGTTACTTAGTCATTGTTTGATCTACATGTTTGAATGCATATTCATGAATGCTTAAGTAAAATTGAAAGAAATTTTTAAAATAATTACTCACTAATTACATCAGTCATATTTATTCCAATATTCTACATTTTGGTTGGCATAGCCTGAGGTGTTTATTTATTTCTATGTTAAAACAATGAAGCCAAAATTGTTTAACTAGTTTAGGTTTGATTATGTGTATTCAAGACGAAAGATTGGTATACAAGACCAATATTTTGCATTATACCTTATGATATTTTAATTTAATAATTATATAGATAAATTAAATAATATCTTAAAAGTATCATAGCTCATATGAAGTACTCTTTCAGGTGTTGAAGATCAAGTTTGCATGACTATATTTTGAGGCTAGTTGGCAGTTCTAAGTGGGCTATTTGCATAGAAGGGTTTATGTACTTTTACCTTGAGTTGTGTAATAGAAACCATATTTTGATGACCTTAAGGTCATTTATATTCTGTATATATTTTTTTTCATGGTTTTTTGACATAATTATGTGTTTTTTTTAGTTGTTTAAAACAAACTTTCTATGTATGCATAGGCCTAATTGTGAATAGTGATAATGACATGCTTAAAGTGGTGATTAGAGATAAAAGGTATTTTGGATCCTATATGATATTATAAAGGATATATTTGAGTGGCGTATGATATTTTTTTTTCCACGTAAGGTGTTTTAATATGTACCAAAGAAGGTAAAGTGTAACATGTCCTAAATAGACCTAATGGGATTAGGTCTCTATGAGACCTAAAGGTGAGATAAGGTCTAATTGAGATAGTTCAGACCTAAAGGGAATCCAATAATATTTTATAAATTTCTATGATATATCCTAAAATATATTCATGGCCAACCTACAAGGGTAATAATGTTTGTCTGACTAATAAGGATATGAATAAGTGACTTATATATACTAGGTAATTTTAGGTCTATTTATATGAGAAGAATATAAGAGAATAAGATAATATATTTGGGATTAGGATAAGGTCTTATATACTATCATAATATCATATATAATTAGTGATGAATATTTTACTTAAGTTCTTCATATGAGGATAAAGGTCATATAACCTAATCAAGTCAAGAAGAGGGCTAATTGGGTGAAGAAGGCTAGAGACCAGTTTGAGAGGGATAGAAGTGAGTGAAGATATGAGAAAGGATATCATAATATACTATATAAGAAACAAAGTGTTATTAAAGTGTTCAATGGTTCTAGGTGTCTGAAGTGGTGCTAATTCACTTAGGGAGTTGGTTCTTCCTTGCAAGTGGGTGCTTGTTAAAGCCTAGTTGTGTTGGTTCTTTTCTAGTTGGGTTGGTGCTCCATGTGAAGTTGGTGATTCACTAAATTTGGTGTTTATTTTATATAAATTTATTAAATTTGTATATATTAGTTCATTTTCATATGCTTGAGGGTTTCCCACATTTAAATTGTGTTATTTTGTGTTCCTATGTTTTATGCATATGTAGATGGTTACTTAGTCATTGTTTGATCTATATGTTTGAATGAATGTTTATGAATGCTTAAATGGAATTGAAATAAAGGTTTTAAAAGACTTATTCACCACCCCTCTCAACCATATTGCTTCTATTAGTCTACATTTTTTCTATCATAGCTTGAGGTGTGAATTTGTTTCCATGTTGATGGAGCTATCTCAATAAGAAGTGTGATAGAAATAGTCTTTATGTTGAGGTTATGAGATAGGTTAAGATAGTTTAGTATGCCTATTTCACCTATCCTATTTATTCATCCATAATAACTTTCCCTTTTTAAAGTGTATTTTGGTATTTTTATGGCATTTGGATTAGAGATTGACTATAAATAATTGATGCTTGCTTGAATGGTTGAATTAAGGGTGAATTAATAAGATTTCTAATCAAACTACTCATAATTTCATGTGGGAAGTCTGACAAAAAGTTGGCCCCTAATTCAACAACTCTAAAAATCACTTATTATTTGTTCTCTAAAAAATGACCTTCAAATAAGTATAGATCATATATTTTTTAATTGTCATCATAACATATTATTGATATTGGCTTTGTTCAATGTTAGGCATCATTTGAGAAAGGTATTATGTCATTTTCTCTAGTTCTTGGACTAGACAAGGAGGCACAGTTACTAAATATTACATTAAAGGTTCATGACTTTGCTCAATTTATGGGATGTTAAAACATGGATAATTATATACCTTATAAGGTATGTTAGCATACAACTCTTGAATAAAATGGTCATTGGTCACAAAGCTCTTATAAGATATATTATACATTATTTTTTTACATGTGTAATGAGGCATGTTTAGATCCATGGATATGTAAAGTGAAAAACAAAGGGTAAAAAGGTAAAAAATAAATGAGGTCTAAAATTAAAGGACCTTTGGCTCTATAAAATAGGCATAAAGGGATAAATAACTAAACTAGGCAAAGAGAGAACAAAACAAATGCAAGAATAGTCTAACAAAATGATGTTGATTTGACCAAAGTTAGTTATAATCAGTGGAAAAAGCAACACAAAGGCTCAAAACCATTTATGGATAAAGTACTAATTTTCCCAAAGGTGGTTATAATAAGTGACAAGAGTGTCTAAACAAAGTAAAATAATTGTGAACTACGATTAAAAGATATCAATGATTTAACCAAAGGTGGTTATCATCATGTTAATGTGAAAAATAAGGTTAGACTCATAGACAAATAACTCACATGAACTCAAAGTAAACTAGACTAAGGTAATTGACTCAGATGACACTCGATAAATGGTTTTCTAAGACTCAAAGTTTTATTCATGAGAGACTATTTATAATAATGGGACTAGGACACTTAAAAATTGGCACAACAAACTTAAAAAAATTTATGTGATAATAATTTGGCTCAAAAATATGCTCTAAACAAGGCACAAAACAAATAACAGTTGCTAGGTCTAGGAAAGGGGTCTTTTACAAAAAAATAGGAAATCAACCCAAGTGAAATAATCTAAAAACAAAATGTATACAAACTAATCCCAAATTAGATGAGGCTTTAGTGTGAACCTAATTAGTTTAGGATTTTCACTTTGAAAGGTTGAGTTCAAGATTTAATGTAGAAAGACTATAATTTTCTAAAGAAAAAGGGCTAGACCAAATTGGGTAGTGTAACCACAAAGTTTGAAATAAGAGGGGTATAAAAATGGTTTGGAAATTGGTTTCAAAAGCAACAAGTGATTGAAATAATTTAGGCAGCACAACAACACTCTTTGAAATAAATGTCATGAACTCCTGGCCATTGGTTAAATGCATAAAAAAATAAATGAAAAAGGAAAGATTTTAGAAGTTGTTTCTAGGTCACCCAAGTCACTGGGATCTTGGGGAGAGAATACATGACATTATTTCCAACACAAATATAAAAACAACAACAATAAACTAAGCACTTTTTTTCACCCAAGTTCTCTAAAGGGGATTGTGGGAGAGCATACATGTAATAGTTTCTAATTTTCCACAAACAAATAAACTAGCCTAAGAACTTTGAAATTTAGCTAATAATGAAAAAAAACATAAAGTGAAAAATATCTTAAGATATTTAACTAATGTGTATGTTCCTTTTAATATCACTAAATCTAAATGTGTTTGAAATTTTATCTGCTTGGCCTTGTTTGCACTTATAAAAATTTGAAAAAAAACTAAAAGACAAATATAATTAAGTGGGTTTTAAGCACCAAACAAAATGTATGTGATATTTTAACAATGCTTGAACATTTTCTATCTCCACGTTAGATCATAAAAAATGTTATATGGTTTGTCTACTTAGAGCCCCAAAATCAAGTGAGTAAACAACAATTTATTTTGAACTCTTGGGTTTCTATTTGTCTCAAAGAAATAATCACTAATTACAACAGAGATTGATGTTGATTCCTAAAATTGACCTTGATTAGGCTAGATAATCTATGTTTCATAAAACTACACATAAATATATGTGTTTTGAAATAAAAAAGGTTGATAAACAAGTTTAAAAACTATACTTTAAATGGCTCTACAAGGAAACGGCTATAAAGGCAATAAACAGGTTGGTGAAAAACAAAAATGAAAGCAAACATATCAAGAAAAATCATTTTTTGTTATGTTCCTAGCTTGTTATATTTTGACATAGAGATCATAATCAATCCCTAAAATTTTATACAATCATCATCATTCCTACAACCTCTTGAAAAAAAATGTAAAATTTATGGATAAAACTCTAAACTTGAAGATTTAAATGCATCCATTAGAAAAACTAAAGCTAACATATCAATCTCCTTGGCCATATACGATGCTTGGTCCCACTAGGCATGCCATTATATATGTTATGTGTTAAAAGAGTAAATAATATGTATATAATTCTTGTTTTATTATAAATTATGAACAATCAATCATAACAATACGCTATGACTAAACACTCATACCTAAGAACTAGGCAGAGCATAACATAATAAACAAGATCACAAAATAAAGATAAAGATAATAAAAATTTATTACCTCCTTTATTGAATTTGATGTTTGATTTTTGGCATAAGGATTTTCTTTCTCTACCTATGATGATTTTAGTCTTCTATCAATTCCATTCCAAGGTGGTATCATATATCCAATAATCACTTGTGGCTTAGTGTGAAGCTTAGCATAAATTGGGCTTTATAACACTTCTCTCAAAGGATTCAAGAAGGTATTCCAATAGAATAACTTTACACACAAGAAATTATTTTCATATGGTGTGGGAACTTGTATTTATATCTCAAATAACTAACTCTTACCCTAGGGAGGTTAAGTTAAACTCTAACTTCGGGTTTTCTAAAATAACCTAGGTTGAGTCAGTCTACCTCTAGGTTGGGTTAAGGCACTCATGAAATATAGACACCTCAGTTTCAAATATTTTTGAGGCATGACAACTCACTTTAGATATTTTTGAGGTGTGAGTCATATTTTTGAATATTTAAGAGATAATAAATCACATTATTAGCTCATTTGACCTTTGACTTCATATTTGGCTAAAAATTCCTTTTTTGGTAAATGAAATTCACAATTTTGATTTGGAATTTTTGTTTAGGAAATTTAATTAGGATTTAAAATATAAATAATCTTGTTTAATTCTTTTTGGATTTTTGAAATTGTTTTAAATTTTATGAATTAATAGTTTGACAGGCCAAAATTGTCAAAATACTACATTGTAACTTAACGAGGGTTAGAACTAAACTAGGTTAGTGATGCATACAGGGTAATACACCAAATAATCTAGCATCATCATGTTTCTAAGTAATTAAATACCTTACATAGATTAATTTAGAAAATTAAGGTGATTTCTCAGCTTAAGATTATGTTGTTTGCTAGAAATTAAATTGAATCCTAGTTTAGGCACAGAAGTGGCCAAAATTAAGTGTCTATATTTCAAACTCTCATATGTTACTTGAGGAAAATTTGTAAAATTATACTTTAGGGAGATGTAATATATGTTTGAAACACTAGAGAAATCTTGGCTTATTTTTTACTAGAGTTGGGCTTGACATGGGATTCTTTCCTTAGTAATATAGTAGGTTTCCATGAATTGTCATGTAATTTCACATTTTATGACTCCTTGAAATGTCACAAAGATACTTCAAGATGATTTCACAAAAAAATTATAATAGACACATACCTAGATATATCATTAATGTAGTTGGTTTTGATTGCACCATAGACATAGCTATATTTTAAGGATGAGTATCTCCTTCGTGGCAATACAACTTAGTGGTTGTTAGAAGCCTTAATGGGTCAACCAATAGTCTTGCATGAAGGATGATTCCCCTTAAGGAGGAAATAATGGAATTCACCTCATGGGATAGTGAGTGACTTAAATTTATCATTGACATATGATTGCCTGATAAGACTAAGATCCATGTTAATGGGATAATATGGTGTTCACCTATAGATGCATGATGAATACAAGATCATTGACACTCCTATTTTATTTGGGACTATGATGATATTCAAAACTTGTTAATATGTGTTCTATGTGCAGACAATATCACTATGCTCATATGATGGTTATACTTCTATGGTGGAGTTTATTATAAGGGTAAGTAGGTTATTCGAATGATAAGTCTAATTTATCAATGCTTAAATTATTGCCATATTTTAAAATTGATTTATATATTTGTTAGATACTATATTGACCTCACTTCATGATCTTATGAATTGATATATAATCTAATTATGTTGGTTTAAATTAAATTACCTAGAATTTAATGTTACAAGCTTGAGCTACCAGGATAGAATGATTTCATGGCCACAATGATTGTGTAGGAATAATTAATTTTTAATGAAGGAACAAGGACTATGATAGGAATTTTCACATCTTATGTGACCTATCTTACACTTGTATCTTGTCTTGAACCTTATCGATCCTAGTTAGGTTCCCTAAAATATAATTTGGACTTTTATTTAGATTTTTCATGTCTAAATAGGTGTTAATCACTTATTGAGTTAGTAGAACCACCTTTGGATTATCATCTTTAATGCATGAGGATGAAGTAGACCAATGTATAAAATGTATAGTGGTAGATTTGTATTCTTGTCTATTAATTATTATTTCCTCAAACCTAGCGGAGGAGATGGGTTAGTCTTATAAGTAACTACTAGGATTATGCAAATTTATCATGTGTCATTATGGATTGGAATACAAATTATATTTTTGGGATGGCATGGGATAGTGATAAGAGGTGGTTAGTTGATCCAAGAAAAATAACAAATTCTTATCACATTTAGATTGGATATGTGAGGAGGTGAGGACACCTATTTGAGTGAGGAATTTCTCTTAGAGAATGAATTTTTCTTGGAAACTAGGAGGAGGGAAGCAAGAGATGATCTTGGAGAAGGAGAGTCACGACTACTAGACTACTTGAGGAAAGGATTCCAATGGAAATTGACATTGATTTGTAGGATTCCTTATTATTTGTTTATTATGTTGTTTACTAAATGAAGTTTATGTAATTGTTGTTAAATTACTACATTTGAGAGGAGTAAGAATTCTTGGGGTGATTCTCCTCTTTACTTGTTTTACCATGGATATGATTTTGTCATACTATAATTTTCATACTCTTGTGTGGGAATCTGGAGTTGACATTACTCCATTGTATTTTTATATTAGATATTTTACTTATATGGGATTGGTAAGGCTCTTTGTTGTATAATATGGAATGATTATTTCAATGTTTCACTCTTCATAATGGAGGATTTTTTATACTCTCTCATGTTGGATATGATGGTAGGATGCCTAAACCTTCTCATGACTAGCATAGTGAACCATAATTTGTTGGTGTGAAGCTTATTTAAATTTTCTTTCAAATGTTTCATTAGGTTGTGATTAGTCACCTATTGAAATTTACTCAATTTTTTAAGCCCTTTATGGTTGTAATGTTTATCATACTTAACCATCTCCTTGATCCTTAAAACCTAAACCACTCCTACTCCTTGATTGTTTGCCTTGCCCCATGATGTGATGTTCCTAGACCTGGGAATTCTAATCTTAGGGGTGCCTATAAAAGTTTCTTGGTGATGGAAAAATGTTGGGAGGTGAGCCCTCTTTCTGTTGGTTGAATTTTTACTTGGAGAAAAGAGGAAATCATCTAACAACTATTGATTATTCTTGTTGTGTTTATTTTATATATCTAATTGTAAGTCAAGGATTGTACGTTCTTAGTTAGACTGATGTATATATATTATGTATTTGATTAGTTGAATGTTCAATTTATTATAGTTGAAATATATTGTATAATTTTCTTATTTAAATATGTTTATATATCTCCATGTGAAAGGTTCATCATTGAAAATTGAATTCTTATGAATGCTTGTATATGCATGTTGAGCTTGGTCAAGTTAAGAGGCTTAAACAATGTAAATAAACTTAGTTGAATGTATTGTTATTACTATGTCAATTTTAGATTGGATTATTTGTAAAACTCTATTCTTAGATGATCTAAATGTGAAAAACACATCTAAGTAAGAAAAATTTAAGTTAGATCGATTGCACTATTATTATTGAATATAATTATATGCCCTAATTGTATGAATCTTGTTATGGTTGAGCCTTTTATGACATGGTTTAATATATGTGAGGTAGGATATAAATTAACTCATGGAGTTATTGTTCTAAGGATAATAATAGGGTTTGACTAAAGAACATAGAAGTAATTTTTCAATGTAAGGGGAAACTTCTTAGGCTTTTATGACCCTATTATTAGAATAGACACATGCTTCACTTGGTTAAAATCTAGTTTTAATCCTATCTATCACAATAAGTTGTAGATTTGTATAATCAATTATGTCCCATAATTAGTGTTTAAGCATGTCTATATATGAGTCGATCCTAAGGAAAGTGTTTTGTGAATATATCAAGATCATCAATGTGACTTGATTGCATAATCATATTACCAATTATATATTTAGGATAAATACACCCTTTAACTGAGACTATTGGACAATATAATGTGAAATATTAATGCCATGGGCCTTCATGTATAGCCTACCTAGGTGATGTTGGGATTTTGTTTCTTGTGTGTTCTTGTTCATACTATATAAACTAAGAGTCAATACCAATGAAAGATTTAGTTATTGAATTTTTTGTAATCTGATTATTTTACAACTTGACAATGCCTTTAATTAGACATTTTCATTGATAAATATATGGGGTGAGACATAATATCACATTGACTACTTGTAATCCCTCATGCTCATCTATGATATTAATCTAAACCAAAAAAAGTATTGGTTTATGGTCAGTGAGTCATTAAAGATTTTGGGCTTTGCACATATGATTTTTCTGAATCCATTGCCTCTATGGTCAAATTATTTAATCAATTACATTTTTAATCTTTTAGGTCAAGCTTGGGTTCCTTTTGGAACACATTTACATCATTAGTTGACTAGTGCATTATCTTGACCTGAGACACGTTTGATTCTTCACTTTACTCACTTAGTTTAAGATAACCACATTATTTCTATAATATGTTACTAGGATAGTCAGCTCTTAAACTCTATTATCTTTTCATTAGTTGGATTATGCTCTTCTCCTTAGTCATACTAATCCACATCTTTACCTTAGTTTATTCATGGACACTGCCTTAGCCTTTTTCATTTTTACTTATTCAAATTTTGATTTTTGCCTTGATCACTTTTTTTTTAATCCAAGATCCATAGTTCTATGATGCTACCATGTGGTAGCATTCTAACAACCTAGGGAGTTGACATGGTTGATGGAAGTCAATGGAGCATCTAATATTCTAATGCCTCTAGGGTTTTAAAATTTAACAAGGTGGTTTCAAATCAATACTCAAGAGCCTATTAAACTTATACATTAGAATGGGATGTAATCTGCTAATGCCTCTAGGGTCCATGATGTTTCCATATGGTATCATCTTTGGGACTCATAACCTCTAAGGACGTAGCCTTTAGATTCATGGGATCTCTTATACATCTAAGGGGATGAGGGTTTGAGATGCTTCTATGTGGTAGCCTCCAAACACTTGGAAACTTAGAGAGGTAGGAAAAATGGCCTAATAACCCAAAAGCCCACAAGCATGCCAAGTGGTACAATCATAGCCCATTGGGGATTTATATGGGAGCAGGCTAAAGGTTGTCACATGAAACCTAATTCTATCACCAAATGTTGAATTTAATATTGATGGTCATCCAAACATCTAAAGCTATGTTTAGGTTGTGCATAGTCTTTTTATGAATGCCACTTGAGTGATTTGGTGTTGTGTCTATTTCTTGTAGCTGAGCATTGAGATCCTTGAAATTTTGGCAAGACTAATAGATGAAGACACTCCTTGTTATTGATGTTTGGCTAGTAAAATAATGTATAACAATTTTTTTAAAATATGTGTTTCAGCATGAAATTGGTGTTTTGATTGGCTATCATGTTCATGTGGAAATTGAGCATGACATTTAGTATAACAATTTCTTTGCTATAATAAAGTGGGATAAAATATCATCACCCAAATATAATCAAAGGTACTTGATAATTTTAATCTTGAAAAATAATACACCATTTGACTTGCACTAAATAACATGACTCTTATTAACCATTCTTCTAATCCATATTTTATATATGTAGGCTTGACTCTCTGTTCATTATCACTACTACAAAGAACTTTCCAAAGTTTTCAAAACCTCTATTACATCACTCTATAATTATCTACAACTCAAAACAATTATCCTTGACTTTTTGGGATAAGTCCATGCTAGGTATCCATGTCCACAACAATGAACCTATCCACATGGAGTGTCCTCATATTTCACCAATTGATAACTAATTTCAAATTTTCAAAATATCTATTTGATTCTTATAACATATTTCATAATATCAATTAAAGAAAATTATCAAAATATTTTTCTATAAATACAAATCAAAAGTCAATCATTATTTATTGAGAACTTTCACACTCTTACACATTTTATATATAATGTCTAATTCTAAGCTTTTAATGTTTTCAAAACAATGGCAATGTTTTCATTGTACAGTATCTAATCCTTCAAGTACTCTACATACTAAAGCTATTAAATGTTAATTGCTAAAAGGATGCAAAATTTTGAAAATAAATATCTAGTATGAATTTACAATCAATTCAAAGGAGGAAAGCATACAATAATTTGGACATGAAATATGTAATGTCCTAATGGTGAGAAAATGAGAAGCCCATTTTACATAAAATCTATACCCAAATAATTTCATATAAAATGTGTTAAAAAAAATTATTTTTTTAATATTAATTTAATACTTTTTATATGTAAAATATATAAATAATTAACATAAAAAAATGTATACTTTTATATTTTTAATAAAATTACAATCCAATTTAAGTGATATAAATTAGATTACTAATTTTAGATCTCAATATATTAGGAAACATAAATATTTTTTTATAGATTAATTTAAAATTAATTAAACATTATTTACATTTATTAGTATTGTAGGGATACTTTAACTTTCAACTAATTATAAATCATGATTAATCTCATGTGCTTATGAGCAATCAATAACACTCCATGATTTTCATTTATTTCTTTTCCAAAGTTCAATTATTCTAATATGTAATTTTTTTAACTAATAGTATATAATTATATTTTTGTTGTCTATTGATTGGTTTAAATTTATTTATTTTATTGTTTTATTCATGTGAATAGAGATAATAAAGGTAAAATAAAAATAAAAAATGAAATATGTGAAACATACTTATGGAGTCATTAATTACATCTAGTACACTACGATGTGGTTAGCTTCTACAAATATGGATTGTACACTACCAATATTTAAATTTGTTATTTAATGTGTATAATAAAAAATATTAATGAATCCATTGAATGAGCTTAATATATACTAGAAATTACTAGCATTAAAGTATTAGGTAGTACTTTAATACTGATGTATAAAAAATATAGTCCATTGAAACTATTCAAATTATGGACCCAAAATATCATTTACTATAATTTATTGAACAAGAAAAAAAATTTAGATTCATTTGATGTATATTAAGACTCAAATTAATCATTAGAGTGATAAAAATAAATGTACATTACTATCAATATGTCATTATACCTCCTTATCTACCTCCTTTTTTTATCTCAATGCTATATTTTTTTCCTTTGCCAAGGTTAAATCTCCAACATGTAAACTTTGAGGGAGTTGTAGATGATCATGAGATTATTAAATTTTTACCCATGGTGGAATTAATATGTTTTTATTTTCATAGACATCCTAATCAATTCAATAAAAAAAAATTCAACTTAACCTTTCCAAATTTGTCTAGCTCATCCAAGTTAGAAAGACTGTGACTACATTTCTAACCTTTAATTTGTGACATAAGTTTCTAAAATAGTTCATTATTATCTATATAAATATTATGTCTATGAGATATATATAAATTAAAATGTATAAAAAAAGGTTTGTTCTCATCATATTCATAAATCTTTATGTTTATCCCCATGTTATATTATATTTGGTAGAAGATAGTTAGCTTCAGTTTAAGCGACCTTTTAGTATTAAAGTCACCATGTTAGATAAATGTGTAGGTATCTAAACAATAATAACTTAAGTGGTAATATTTTATATTAAATTTTATCTGGTTTAAGGGTTGGTAAATTTTATTAAAGAAGTGAAAGTAACAAAAGGAATAGAAAACCTTTAACAACTTGAATTTTAATCTGATTAGGAAAACTAAAACACCATTTTTGATATGGATGGGAAGGACGAGAAAGTATTACATCCCAGATAAGGTTTTATGTGGGAATATCAGGACTCTTATCTAGTTGAAGGGTTGGTCAAGTTTCTTTAAGGAGTGGAAGTAATGGGAGGAGCGGAAGACCTCTAATAATTTGAATTTCAATCTAAGTGGGAAAATCAGATCACCATTTTAGACATGGACATGAGTAGAAGTAGTGGAAGGAGGTTTCTTCCAATAGGATTTGGGTGGGATGTAAATAAAGGGTAAGGAGGAAATGAAGATGAACCAAATATAGTTGGACTGGGGGTTTTCCATTCTATTAGTGACATCCCCTATAAGTTTGAATGACAAGTTAGGTGGGAGAGTTTTAGAGCAAAATATATTTAACATTTTGAATTTTAATTTGAGTGGGAAAATTAGATCACCTCTTTAGACATGAAAGGGAGTAGAAAGATCAGAAGGAGGATTATCTTTATAGTACATAGATGAGAAAGAATGTAAGGGCAAGGAAGAGATGAACATGTCCTAGATCTAGGTAGACTGGGGGTTGTCCATGCTGCCACTGAGATTCCCTATAATTTTGAATGGCAAGCTGGGTGGGATAAATTTAGAGAATAAGATAATCAAAATTTTTAATTTCAATTTGAGTGGGAAAACAAGAACACCTATTTAGACATAAATAGGAGTGGAAGAAGCAGAAGGAGTGAAAGTAGGATTCTTCCAATAGGATGTGGATGAGAATTAAAATAAGGGCAAGGAGGAGATGAAGATGACCCATATTCAAGTGCACTGATGGTCATCTAGGCCATCAAAAACATCCCTCATAAGTTTGAATGGAAATCTAGGTGAGAATGGACTAGATCTGAATATTGGTAGAAGGAATTTTATGGGTGTAATTTGGAAAATAAAATCAGAGTAGAAGTTGTTCACATCCCCTATTTGGTTTTTTCAAGATCCCCTACTCAGGTAGAGTATGAATCTACTTGGAAATTTTGTGAGGAGAGACACAAATTTTAAAAATTTTGGGAGTGGAAGGAGTGGAAGTCCTTCAAAAATTTTAATTTCATTTTGAGTGGGAAAACAAAAACACCAATGGGTCTTCCTAACAAAGTCATGAAAGCTACATGGCCTATCAATATAATAGTTATAAATATATTATAACTACTGGTGGGTATTAATGTTTTGGGTTTAAAGACTAATGAGGAAGAAATATGACTCCTCACAAATATTTATGAAGTTTGATCTAAGAATGATGATCCCTATTCATAGGTGATGGTCTTTTTGAGTGATTCTATATGGCCACTTGGTACACACATGGTCCATAAATGATAGACAAAAATTTCGTGGAAAACTAGATCTGTGGGGGAATATTTTTAGTATCGCTTAGTTTTGAACATGGTGGATAGAGGAAACCAACCCAAAATTTTTATTACCCAAGTGGATGATAGATTATTTCACCCTTAATTCTTCTAGGTTAGGGGGTTTTCCCAAGAATTCAATAATATTATTCATATTTAGGTAAAAGACCCTATGGTGTATCAAACCATGGTTGGACTATTGAAGATGATATAGTTAGGTCCTTGTTATGAATGAACCATTAATGGATCTAGTGGGAGGAAAATCCCAATTGATGTGTATCTAATATTTAGAGGTTATGCATAAGTATTTGGTGATAGAAGACCCTCTACCCCTAGCAGACTCTCAGTTCTATAGTATAAGTCTTAGGGAAGACCTATTGATGGGACTTATCTATTTGAATATCATACTTGGATACAAGATATGAGATTTTTAGTATTCATCATAAGATTGTATGGAATTAGATATGACATGGGTAAAGCCCCCTCAGGGGTTTTGGTTTCATTTAGACATGTTTTTAATACTAATGCATGTATGGAATATAAAATAAGGGTAAAAAATACAATGAATATCAAAGCTATTGAGATCCCTATTTAATTTTAGTTGGTTTGGGTTTGCGTTTTTATAGGAATCCCAACCAAATCTTGTCCTATCAGATTGGATGATAAAGGAATCCACCTTGATGCTTTCAGTGCAAGGAAAATCCCACTTATTGTGTTTCATTTGTGTGAAGGTTTTACAAAATATCCAGGAAATAGAAGACCTTCTCCTAGGAGATTATTTTTTTGTAGAGTAAGCCTTAGGGAATTCCTACCAAAAGGTGGTAGCCCTTCAAACCCCATTAATTTGAAACATCATTGATTGTATTAAGGTTATGGAAACCTTAAAAACCCTCATGATATGATTGTGGGAGCCTTAAAACCCCCTTATTATCTGATTTTACAAGGTTGTGGGATCCTCAAAACCATCTTTTATACACTTGGTTTGGTGGGGATTCCTTAAGTCCCTTTTGTTGCACTTTGTAATGCTTGTTTGTGGGTCCACCACATAAAATACTTCCCCTGAATGTGGGCCTATTTATCAAAACCCTCACTTGTCTAGTTCATAGCTTTGGTTTGAAAAGTGTTTACCTCATCAAATAAAAACTATTTTATATTGACTAAGAAAACTCTACAATTTAAAAAATAATGTAAGTCTCTCTCTTCCATCAACCTTACTCTTTCATTCTCTATTATTCAAAATTAGCATATGTTTTAAATGTTAAAACCACTTGATATTATTGAAATTGTGATAAATTTATAAGGAATAATAAATTCACTATTTTGTTTAGACATAACTTACTCATAAAATGTTTTTAATAATATACTAGTGATATTTGTTAAATATTACTTATGTGCCCTACTAATTTTCATTTTTTTATTGGAATATTCTATGCATCAATATTTAATTGGTTAAATGTCTTTGATGTAACACAAATATGTTATCAACACATATCTTCATATGCATAAGAAGGATAAGATTCACATTGTATGGATTGTATTTGGAGTAGAAGGATTCACAATTATAGCAACCATTTTAGTATATTTATGGTGTATCAAAAAAATTAAAAACACAATGTATCCTGAGTATGTTATTCTCTTTTACTATTTTAACACAATGTAAATTTTATTTTATTTTTAAAGAATAACATTAAATCTTAAACATGTACCTTCATAATATTTAATAAATAAACAAAAAAATTATTATTCAATGGTTTTAGTACCAAATTTGTTAATATCTCATGCCTTTAATCTTAAGGAAATGAATATGGATACATAAAATTTTAGCCATATAATTACTTGAAGTAAAACAAGTTGTTGTAAAAGTGTTGTCCATATTCTCCAAACACATGATTTCATAGATCCTCAATAAGGTAATCCATATATTCTTAAATCACATGATTTTCTATTTTCTATTTTTATTTTTCTCAAAATTCCTAATTCCATTTAGAATTGTTAATTTATTTCCTAGTCTGTCTTGAACGTGATGGACATGTTGATCTTGTATAAAAAATAAATCAAAGAATTGAGTTTCATTACTCAGTTATTGTAATAGATCCAAATATCTCATGTTTATCAATGACTACATGTCTAGAGAGTCCTTGAGTGAAAACCTTTACATTTATTTTTGTCTTCAATTATTGCTTTGTGTTTAAACTCAAGGAACCAAAATTCTCAAGTGAAAAAAACATTTTTTTTCTCTTTGTAGATCGAGAGACATCAAAATATTTCCAATTAGATTAGAAAAATAAGTTTTAAATAGTGATAGATACAATACAAGGCTATTTATTAAATAAATTTCATAACTAATTGAATGTTCCCTTGGTTTATGTCTATTTGAATGCAACACTACAAATTTTATTCTTTTAACAATAATTTTAATTTTGTTCCTAAATAATTAGAATACTTGCACATAGGTTTTGATCAAAAAATAATTCATAAGGATGTTAATTCTACCAACATTTTTCTAGATGATGACTTGAATGGAAAACTGGATGACTTTGGTATTTCCATAGTAACCATCAATGAGGAAGCTTATAAAATTAATACCATCATAAAAGTAAATCTAGGATACCTAGATCTAAATTAGTTCATATAATTTTGAGATGCCTTTTATTTCTAAGTCATTTTCAACTTAAAAATAAGTTTTTTTATGTTTTATTTGTGTCTTGGGTATTATCAAACTTACATCTTGATAGATAATAGTGACATTTATAATTTTGGAGTCATTTTATTAGATATAATATGTGAGCACACGTGTGCTCACACGTGCACGTGCACACACGCGCACACGCACGCGCACGCACACGCACACGCGCGCGCGCACACACACACACACACACACACACACACACACACACACACACACACACACACACACACACACACACACACACACACACACACACACACACACACACACACACACACACACATTAAAATTTCACTTTAGAAAATATCCTCATTCAGTGGGTATGAAATTCCCATAATTTTACATAATTTATCTATACTTATGGGATAGAATGCAACAATAGTTATTTGTGTCATTGAATAGCTCCCACCACATGTGGAAGTAGACAATGATATGATAAAAATAATAGATGGAAAATATTTTGATATTTTGATTCAAATATACTATTAAGAAATATCATTCAATTACAACATTAATTTTATACTGACAAAAAACATGGACTAGATAAGCAAACTATCAATAAGAATAAAATTGAGAAATTGAATGAAATCAATCTTCTCTATTGCTTCTCATAATGAATTAATAAAAAAATTACATAAGAGTATTTTAATAAATCTCAACTCAAAATTGGAGTGACATGCATGAATAATTTAAAAATATAAATAAATCAAAAGTTCTCTAAAGTTAATCGACCCATTTAGTTTTTATAAATTGATATTTTTAGTAACTTCTAGATTCTATATAATTTTCAATCACTATTTTTAGTAAGTATTTTATGCAATCTCATAAAAGATTAAAAATATCCACATATCCTCTAAAATCTAAAATTAAGCTAATACAAAAATTTTAACTATTTTCCATGCCTAGTTGTAAAAATATATTATTTTTGAAAATGGAAAAATATCAAAAATATATCAAAATGTAGTTTAATACCCCTAGATGGTCAAGAATAGCCTTCTAAAAGTTCTAAAAATGTCTATAACTAGATATATCAATTTATATATGAATTAAAAAAAATTGATACATTTTTTTGGCATGAAAATAAACTCAAATAGACATACAAATCAAAATTTATGGCCACTGGAAGTTAAGCCTATACATCATTCTCCTCTAGTTGAAAACAACCCATCTCCCATGAGTTATCCTGATTATCCTCCTTTTATTATTCATGTCAATTTTTTTAAGATCTCATTTTTAAATCAAGTGTTTCCTTCTTATTGTATTCTTCCTACTATACCAAATACTTATTATAAATTCCTTATCTTATGTTCACTATTTTCTTATCCAAAATTTTCACTATATTTCTTTCTTCTTATTTGGTACCTATTGCTTCTAATGTACTTATTCAATTTCTTCCCCTTCACCATTTTATCCATGAAAATCATATATATATGAAACATTAAATACTTTTGAGATATAAAAATTATGTGGTAAACTTACCTAATAAGCATTGTCATTGATTTTCTTCACAATTTAACACATTCCAACTTTCTTGTACCTCAACTTGTTATATGTTCCTTTGGGAAATATTTCTTTCCTCAAATACGCTATCACCAAATATCATTGTTTAAATAACTTTGACCTTATTGTTACATCTATTATTGTGTTATACTTTTCATTATTTTTTTGTATATTTCATTTTACTTCTTCTTGAAACCATTGTTTGTGATCTAAAAATACTCCTACATCATCACTAACTCATTCTACAACTAGCAACTCCATTAAATTTAAAATACCCATAGGGTTTATAACATAAATGATCTAAAATAGTGATTTTATTGTTGATTAGTTCACTAAACTATTATATGTAAACTCAGCTTGTGGTAAATCCAAGTCTCGTTGTTTGGGCTTCTCTCCAACTATACATCTCAACATTTTTTCCAATCTCATTTTTACTAGTTTTGTATATCCATCTATTTGTGGGTGGTATGTAGTGTTGAATTTTATCTTACCTCCTAGATTATTCCATAGATTTCTCCAAATATTAATTATAAAATTTGTGTTCCCATCCAATGTAATGGTTTTTAGAACAACATGCAATCTCAAAACATCCTTAAAGAATATTTTTACAAATTTAATACCATCATTGGTTTTCTTACATGCAATAAAATGAACCATCTTAGAAAACCTATCCACAACAACAAAAAATTAATTGTCTCTATATGTTTGGAAACCTCAACTCAAAGGCCATACTCAAATCTATCCATGGTCCTCTTGGAATTGGTAATGGCATGTACATCCCTCTATTTTGTGTATGGATTTTAGCCACCTAACATATCCTACATCTTGAAACATATCATGACACATATCTCTTCATATTTTAAAAAATATACTTCCCCTCCACCAAATATATTGTCTTTGTCTAACCAAAATGTCCATCCAAACTACCATGGTGTAGTTATTTTAGACTATTGTCCCTTAGATACCTAACTAGAATACATAATTATTTTCTCTTAAAAAGATAAATATCATGTATAATTTACTCATTATAAATATTACTTTTCTCACCTATTAATGGATTGTTGCATTGCTCAAATATATTTTCAAAATATGGATCAGTATCAAATAATTCATTTATTTCAAATCAAACTATTTCACTCACCATAGTAGTTAACAATGCCACTCTCTTTCTTAAAGCATCATCTACCTGAGTATGCTTTCCTTGTCTATGCTTTATAAAAAAAATATATACCCACAAGAAAGATGCCCGCTTTACATGTCTACTATTTAACTTATTTTTAGTATTCACATAAGAAACTCATGATTTGTAAATATGATAAACTCCTTACACATCAGGTAATGCCTCAAATGTCTTATGCTTACATAATGGCATAAAATTCAACATCATATGTAAAATATTTTTTCTTACCTCATTAAAATTTTGATTGAATATGATATCAACATTACTTCTTGGCTCAATACAACACTAATTCCCAAAACTAAAGAATCACAATTTACTGAAAACACTTTGTTAAAATTTTGTAATGCTAAAATAGGTTTTTCTATAATCTTGTTATTCAACAAGTGAAAGTTTTTTGTTGTTTGCTTTTGTAACAACCCCATTAGGTTCAACTTGGAATAACAAGATAATTTTTTTTTATTTGATCAACAAATTCTCACATTATATTTCACCATGAGAATCTAATTAGTGATCCTTCTAGGACACACTAAGTATATTCATAATAAAATAAGCATGTGACATCTTATTTATCACTGATCACTATCATCGAAAGAAACACAACATAAGTGAATATAGAAAGTAATTATATATTTGTAATCATGGATGGTACAAACATGCAACCAATACTATTTTATAATAATTAATAATTAATTCTCATCAAAATAATGGCTCAATAATACTAAATACAAGATAATGTACAAGATAAAACATATAAAGCTCCACAAAGCATGAGTTTCCCAAACTCTAGTATCTATGGCAATCTCAAGTGTCATCTCCAAATAAGTACTATTTTTAGGATGGAGAGCATCATATAATCATTTTTACACACCAACCATGGACCATCGATCCCCTACACAATCCCCCACTAGGGAAAAGCCCTCCCTTTATAGATGAGCAGATAGTGATGGTGCAAGAATCTAAAAAGACAAGCTAGTACCTGTGTGTTATATGATTAATAAAAACATGTAGTGTGTCATAAATAAATCCATTATAACATGATATTTTATAAACATGTAAATAATACACATGGAATGACAATGTCTAGATAATTTTATTATGGTGAAAGTTTTCAATAGTTATTGATCTCTAGGATCAGTCAATTTCATACACACCACTTGATCAGATCACCTTCATCTGGCATTGTGATGCTAGTAAGATAGTGAAGTCCATCTCACTACTTAGTACCAATAATGTGATATTTGGTTAACATAATATAACCAATAGATTCATACAGATTATTTTCTATTAGCAGGCATAAAACATGATAAATATAAGAATAATCAGAATACATACATTTAGTCCTTAAAATACATGAATGAATTATCATTATTTTATTTACCACATAACTGATAATAATAATCATAATAAGAATAGTTTATATCGATTGGGTATAATCGATGCTTAGACTACATACTACTAATTTCCATAAGTAAATACAAAAGCATTATATTCACTAATGTCAAAGTTCACCATTCTATGTTCACACTACTCAATTTAAAATATCTAGTCATAATAATTTTAGAGGTTAGAATAACTCATAATCCAATTTATAACTTATGTGAACATAATCTTTCATTTTAACAAAATTACATTTCTAGGGACTTTGTTTATATGGTTATAGTTTCATGACCCATTGAATTCTTTGACTTATTTTTCTATAAAATTCAATAAAACTATAATTATAGGTACACAACCCAATATTCTAGTTAATTTTATATATTTATATGAATACTTAAGTTTATATATAGATACATTGTCTATGCATAAGCACTTAAAAATATTAACTATATTCATACTATGTATTACATACAAGTACTCAAGAATCATCAAAAATTTTAAACAATGGATTTATATGATTTCAACAACTATTATAATCATACACTCAAATTAGAATAATAGGTTCTAAAGTTAATAGACTATATACACACACACACACACACACACACACACACACACACACACACACACACACACACATTCTACTCTTCTCAAGTAAAATCAACATCAAACACTCATACACATATCTCAACATGACTTAGAATATATATCACCCCTCTATTAAACACCATACTAAATATACTGAATATACTTGAATATATAATTTATTTTAGAAGTCATAATATTGAATATATGCATATTATATATTCATGTGAATCCATGGATAAAAAATACTGAATTTCATGTTACTATGATGGTAAATCTAGTTCCATTATATACATTAAGCACATAGTTCATTCCTCTACTATAGATTCAAAATATTATATCTCTTTTTTATTATAATATTCTCATAGCTCATTACATGGACATCTTAAATGTCTTTGTAATAAATATATTATATCATCTTAGTTATTATATAGGTCATTTTGCCTAAAATCTACCCACAAACTTTATTATGGTCTCATATATTCAACAATATAAGTAGATGAGGGTATCAATACATCGGGTTAGTAGATATTATAAGTGTGATTTATAGATTTGGCTATGAACATATTTTTAAAATTAATATGTTATCAACATAACTATATGTACCTCTCTCGACTATTTCAAGACTATCTCTATATTAGATTTGCATTTCCATTAGAGCTACTAAGTCATTAAATCTGGATATCACTTAAAACATTTTAGGATTAAATGAATTGGCATGTTAAATATGATACAAGTTAAATCCAAATACGTAAGGAGTCATGAATTATATTGATTAAACATTATCTAATAACTCATATAAATATGTAGATCTCATTATATCAAAAATCCATTACCACGTCATATGTTAAAGGTAATTATATATATAGTAATATGACCATGTATCAGTCATATCATGGACATTAGATATATTATACTATTATTATGATTCAAATTAGCTAATGTAGGCATTTTTAAAATGAAGGTAACCACATGATAATCTCATGATATCCCCATTATAACACATGTAACATCATCTATTTACATAGTTTAACAAAATAGTATGCTCAAATTAATTCATGAACGCATAGTGTAACAATAACAGTCATTAGAAATAACCATGTATCTAGAGTTAACTAAGATAATGCGAGTAAAAATATCATGTGTATAACTAGGGGATTTAGTGTGGATAAATATCATAGATGATAATTTACTTAGTTAAATCAATTCATAAAGAACACATGTTGCATGATGTTATACATATTGAGGATAACCATATCACTTTATAACCAATTAGAATATAGTTATACCATCAGAATGTAGTTATACCAAATGAAAATTATAATCACTATACCTTAACATAGTGTGCCTTATGTTTATACTATCAACCATCTAGGGAGAGGTGGGTAATTCAAAAAGGTAAGAGGATTTGTGCAAAGATATAGAATATGCATTCTCAGATTTAGAGATTCATTCCTCTACCATTATAGTGAGAAGTTGGAAATTACATCTAACCTAGTAAATTCATCTCCTTAAAAGAGACACCTTGTTAAGATTAAATGGTCTTTTAATAGTTTACATGTATAATAAACATCATCCCTATTAAAATAAATGAATGGTAAACCAAACGTTTGTAAAAAATTTATTAGTAAAAGAAATGAACAATAAAGCAAGTTTATGTAAACAACATTACCGGTTAAAGAAATTAACAATAAAACAAATGTATATAGGTACTTCATTTAGGTGTAAATTTTGCTTGTATTTTATTTTTTATTTTTATTTATGATTAGAAGTAAATCTCATCTATTTAGTCATTTATTATGATCAAGTAGGATGTGATTTGGAAAATACAATAGTTATTGATGGACTTATACTTTTTCAACCATCTAATCAACTCAATATCATTTTTTTTTATTAAACTAAACACCAAAACTATTTTCTATACCTATCCATGGAGAGTTATAGACAAATATTTGGATGATAATAACAATATAGTTTCTATAGCAAAACTTGGTCTCTGTTCAAATTGTATCATTTACCAAGGATTTAGATACATGAAATCTTATGTAATTTTCATGCTAAAAACCTTAAAAATAATTAATACATGGTGCATATCTATAGGTTAAATCTACTCTTTTATTAATTTACTTAGTTTATGCATTCACTAAATTGCACAATGTTTCCTTACTGGTTTTTTATAGAAACCATTCCTACAATTCAATATAAGTTTGTGTTTAATTTATTTGATGTCTGCTTACATGAGATTTGTATAAATACTCTCCTAAACTTTAGGAATCAAATACATATAGATCATTGTATATATTATCTATATACACATTCAAAAAATCCTTAGTTTTTACTTACATATGCATTGATGATTTTAGATATTAAAGCACATAGACCATAGAAAATTTCAATAAATTGACTTACCTAGCCAAAATGTCTAGCACAATCCTGAATTTCTCCTCTTTGCTTTCTTAATCTCCTCCTCTTTATGCTCCATTGTATTCTCTTTTCCATCTCTTCTCCAACTCACCCTCCTTTTAAAACTTGTCTATTTATTTTTGGAGTGACTTTTACCTTTTTGTGTTTTTCTATTTTTTTAGGCTTGTTATTTTTTTAAACCTACCATTATTTTTCTAAATATATAAATAAATATAATTGTTTTTATTATTTTTATTTTATAATTATTTATTTTTTATAAAATTTCAATTTACCCCAAAGCAAATAAAACTAAAAATCTTTGTTTTATTCTCTTCATGATGCTTTTCATATTTATATGTTTTTCTAATGATTTAATAATAATATGCCTGGATAATAAAAAATAACTTAATATAAATAAATTATTTTAGTGACTTAATAGAAATATGATTATTATAAATTCAATAATATTATTTTAATTAACAATGATAAATCAACAAATAATACATCAAAACACAATGGTTATGCTATATGGAGTAGTAACTGAATGATGCAATTTTACATTTAATCACGAACTCGATAACATGACATAATAATGCTAATACATTATACATTAAATCTATGTATCATAAAAAAAACATATTCACATGAGATTAATTCCACATAATAATTAAACTAAGAAAACATAGAACTAACCATACATAATAATTATCTAAATGCAGATAACATAAATAATGTACTAATTATAACAACCCAAACAATATATATAACATGTATTATCTAATGTGGTGTGTACATGGTTATATCTATTCCTTTATCATCCCCTAACAACTCCATCTATGCCACCTTATTCAATGATTCTAACCCTCTGTTAGGTTTTGAGGGATGAATCTCTCTTGCATCTAACTCATGACAAGAAGGTAGTTAGTCCATAACATCATAATATATATACATCATAAAATATAATTGAGATAACAACTCATCATGGTTATAATGTAATAATATACACTACAACTAACTCATAGCAATGTAACCATGTAACCAAAGTAATATTCAACTATCCCATAACAACATATATCTCATAGTTCATCTAATAATAACCAAATCAAATTGCTAACTATAAATATCCATGGATAGTAATGTAAGTTTTCTTAGTAAGGAATTAAGATGTAACATCCTTCCCCCTTAAAGTTGGTCATCATCCTGATGACACTTATTCAAACATAAATTATGAATTGACAACCATTATTTAGCATAAATAACATAGTATGAAGCATCAAATCAAATAAATAAATACAAAAATCACCTATAGAACTCATCATAGTCCTTTTGAATAACACCATCTTGATACTATTAATCCCATAATACCTAGCACCATGATATCTATTTATTATGAAAACAAAGTTTGAGAGTTATTATTACTCTAATTAGTTGTACCATCACCACCTTGGGGTCCATAACCTAAAAAAGTATTCTAATCAAACACATGTGAAGGTTCATCTATATACTTTTCAAAATAATAAGCATGAAAGCCATTATGCATTAGAGCTAGGGATGTGGCAATGCAAGCCTATACACTATAGTTTGACCACTTCTAACACCTTAAAGGGTCCCAAATATTTAATATTCAACCATAATCATATGAAATCATCATAAATGTCAAAAACAAATGGCTAGAGAGAGTTCCACCAAGCTTCCTAGCCCCTCTGCACATCCCTCTAGCTTAGCGAGTGATTTTTTTAGAGAAAGTGTTTAGAGAACCTATAAAAAATGATGTGTACAAGTTAATACCATCACTACTTTCCATATATCCTAATAAGTATGACATGTTAATATTATATCTACTCCATGTAGCTCCTATAAAGTATGATGATGAATAAGAATTAGAAATAACACATTTCCAATGTATACAATATTAAGGAATAAATATTCCTTAGTATACATGCATATGACCATATGACTGAATTTGACAAGTTTTGCTTGCCAAATCTTGGATTTGACAAGATCCCTTTGTTATATCTAAAATCAATAACTACCAAGTCAATGTGAGAATCAATAGGATCCACTCCCATCTCTTAGTATTCATGTTACTAATTCACCACTCATCCTTTAGGATTCCATGAGTTAATGATCTCTAAAATGTGCACACGGTTCAATGAATCACAAATGAATACTAATAGATCTGAAATTCCAATAATATATGCTGAAAAATTTAAGATGCATTAATGTCTATTAGAATAAAATCATAAAAACATTGCATGCTTGCATTAAGTTGCCATAACTTGAATCACATTCACAGCTTAACCTATCTTTGTTATATTCATAGTTAAGAGGAAATAATATTAAAATTAACATAACAAAAAAAGGCCAAAGATCACATGGTTCTTAAAATTTATAAAAATAATAAGAGAGATATTGCCTTCCCTTTTTCTCGACCAATCACACAACAAGCTTTAATATTATTTTAACCCCATAGACTAACAAGATGTTCTATAATCCTAATTCCATACTCATTCTAATTTAAAGATACATAAATGACTCATCAAAACAAAATGTTTTAATCAATATGAAAATAATACCAATTTAATGAAGGGTGAATTATAACATAATGATTATAATCAGCTTATAAATCTTAATCTAGAACCAATATACATTTAAGGTTTGCCACATCATGTGGTCAAAGTTAAAAAGTTTAGATAAAGTATCTTTGGAAAGTGTGGCTCTAAAAAGTCACAAGGGAGAATTATTAAACTAATACCTCAATAATAGAACTCTTAAATACCATCACATGTTATGAATAAAACACCACAACCCAATTTTTCAAAATTATTACACACATACCAAACATATAAGTGTAATCTCACTATCTATCTTCACAATGGGAATGAAAAAATATTAATTCCATTCCTAAAAATTCTCTTTAAATAAGAAGTAGAAGACACTATCCCATGAACTCTAGGGAATATTTTCAAAACAACATTTTATAAACAAGTTTCTAATTAAAGGAACACTAAGTTAACATCATGAAAATTTGAATCAACTCAGCGGCTTATAATGATGTCAAAGGAGGGTGGGAGAGTAACAACTCATCTATATGTTATATATGTGTGATGATGCCTCTTACAATCCATATAAACATATGGGGTACCAATCTTTGATCAAACTTCTAACACCTAGGAATCCTGAACAAAGATAACTATACTCCACTACAAGGAGAATTTCCACTACACTAGGTGGTATTGATCCATAAATGATCTTTTAGGATTCCCTCCCTAGGGTTAATGTAAATAAGACACAAAAATATATCTAAATGAACATATTCTTAAGTGATAATCTTCCCATGATTTTTAAACACTCACAAAAATAGAAAACAAGTGGTGAAGGTGATTGGATTACCAAGCAATGATGTAATCATTCTTAGGGTGTTCAATCTAAGTTATCAAAAATATTGTAAAAATATCTTGTTCAAGAGTTATGAGCTATGCTATGCACTCACATACCCAAACATCATATACAACCATCATCATTGAGACACTTGATAAACCAACCCTTTAACAACTCTAAGAGGGTACGAGTGATCCTAAGGGTACACACTCAATTTACCATAAAAAATTTCATGGAATTAACTATCAATCCTCATTACTTAATAAAATATGTCACATATGATTATGCCTTAACCTTAATATAATTTTACTATGCTATCATAATGTTCCACACATCAGATGATTTAGTTAAATATATTCTTAGGCAAATCAGACCAAGAATCATGGATTTATATTACCCATAATAGTCATCAAGCCATACATAAGGATATAATAAATGTTACAACTCCAATCATGGTATAGCATGATTCTACATTGAGGCATTACAAGTTGAAAATACACTTCACTTACCTTGTACAATACTTCCCGTGCTCTCACATTTTGAGGGTTTTCCTACTCAATGGGATTCTATTTATGTTCATTATAGTGTTATTCCTCTTTGTGTCCATGAAATTCCTTTTATAATACTATAATTTGGTCTATGGTTTCACTCATGGCTACAAGAATTTAATCTAACTATGTTGCTTGCTAAATATAAAATTGGTTAAAATCAAATAGAGGGGTATTATCATTAACATTTGAAGGATCCTTATTGTATGCTTTATATTTCATCATTCTCCTTTTTGGTAAATATAAGGATATGAAAATGATATCGGACTTAGTAGTTCCTAGAGTTTGAGCCACAACTTTGATACCATATGTAACAAGTACACTAGGTTTGACTTAGAATAATGTGATTAAATTTTTTTATTTAATCAACAAATTCTCTCATTATATTTAACCATGAGAATATAATTAATGATTAATATAGGACACATTAATAATCTTAATATTAAAATAAGCATGTGACATCTTATCCATCACTAATCACTATCATTAGAAAAAACATAACATAGATGAATATAAAAAGAAATTACATTTTTCTAGCCATGGTTGGTACATGATATAATAATTAATAATTATGTCTCATCATAATAATGTCTCAATAATAATATTTATAATATAATGTACAAGATACAAGATATAAATCTCCATGGAGCATGAGTTCCCCAAACTTCAGTATCTATGGCAATCTCAAGTGTCATCTCCAAAGAAATACTACTATGGGGAGGGAATGCATCATCTAAGTGTTTTTCCACACAAGCCATAAAAAATTGATCCCCAACACAATACCTCATTAGGTAATGGACATCCCTTCATAGATGAGTAGATAGTGATGATGCAAGAATCTAGAGAGACAAGCTAGTACCTGTGTGTTGAATGATCTATAAAAATATGTAATGTAATGAAAATAAATCCATTCTAACATGATATAACACAAACATGTATATCATACACATGAAATTACAATGTCTAACTAATATTACTCTGGCCAAAGTTTTCAATATCTATTGATTTCTAGGATTAGTCAATTTCATGCACACCACTTAATAGATCACCTTCATTTGACATTGTGATGATAGTAATATAGTTAATTACATCCCATTACTTACTCAGTACCATCAATTTGAGATTTTTTTAACATAATATAACCAACATATTCGCATAGGTTACTTTCTATTAACAAGCAAAAAACATGTTAAACATAAGAATAATTAGAATACATACATTTAGTCCATCAAATGCATGAATGAATCATCACTATTTTATTTACCACATAAATTATAATAATAATCATAACAATAATATTTTATACCAACTTTGTATAATCTATGCTCAGACTGCATACTACTAATTTCAATGGCTAAATACAAATGCATTATATTCACTAATATCATAGTTCACTATTTTATGTTCACACTACTCAATTTTAAATAGTCGATCATAATAATTTTAGAGGTTATAATAAATCATAACCCAAATTATAACTTGTGTGAACATAATATTTCATAAAAATAATTTTTAAATTTATAGGGAATATGTTTATATGGTTTATAGATTCATGACCCGTAGAATCCTTTGACTTATTTTTCTTTAAAAGTCAATAAAACTATATTTATCGATGCACAACCCAATACACCATTTGATGTTATATAGTTATATTAATACCTAATTCTATATATAGATTTATTTTATATTCATAATCACTTGATAATATTAACTATACCCATACTATGTATCACATACAAGTACTCAACAATATAGAAATACTTTAAACATCAATAGTCATCTAAAATTTTAATCAATTACTTCATATGATTTTAACAACCATTATAATCATACACTTAGGTTAATAGATTGGGTACTAAAGTCAATAGACTATCTATATACATATTCTACTCTTCTCAAGTCAAATTGACATCAAACACTCATATAGATATCTCAACATGACTTAGAACATATATCACCCCTCTATTTTAACATCATACTAAATATACTTGAATATATAATTTATTTTGGAACTCACAATATTTAATATATGGATATTATATATTCATGTCAATTCATGAATAATAAATATTAAATTTCATGTTACCATGATAATGAAGTCAATTTCATGATGTATATTCAATACATAGTTTGCATATCTCTCAGTTATTATAATAGTCTCACATATCATTACATCGACATCTAGAATGTTTTTTCAATAAATATCTTATATCATCCTAATTATTATACAAGTCATTTACTTAAAATCTCCCCACATAGTTTATTATGGTCTCATATATTAAATAATCTAAGTATATGTAGGTATCAATACATGGGTTTAGTAGATATTATAAGCATGATTTATAACATTGGCTATGAACGTATCACTAAAGGTAATATGTTATGAACATAGCTATATTTACCTCCCTCCACTTTTTTAGGACTAGCTCTATATTGGATCCCCATTTACATCAAAGCTACTAAGTCATATAATCTCGATGACTTATAACATTTTAGGATTTGATGATATTTCATGTTAAATCCAATAAGATTTAAATCTAAATAGGTAAGGCTTCATGAAATATGTTAATTAAACATTATCTAATAATTTGTATAAATATGTATATCTCATTATATCTTAAATCCATTACTATATCATATGTCCAAGGTAATTATATATATAAGAATATGACCATGTATCAATTATATCATATACTTTAGCTATATTATGATATTATTATGATTAAAATTAGATAATGTAAGAATATTAAAATATAAAGTAACCACATAATAATCTCATGATATCCCCACTATAACACATGTAACATCATCAATTTACATAGTTTAACCACATAATATGCTCAAATCAATTCATGAACACATAGTGTAACAATAACAGTCATTGGAAATAACCATGTATCTAGATTTAACCAAGATAATGTGAGTAAAAATATCATGTGTATATCTATGGGATTTAGTGGGGATAAATATCATAGATGATCATTTACTCAGGTAAATAAATTCATAAATAACACATGTTACATGATTTTATACATATTGAGGATAACTAGATCACTATATAACCAATTATAACATAATTATACCATCAGAATATAGTTATACCAAATAAAAATATTAATCATTATGCCTTAACATAGTGTTCCTTATGATTATACTATTGGACATCTAGGCAGAGGTGGGTGATTCAAAGAGGTAAGAGGATTTGTGTAAAGTTTGATAATTTATATTCTTAGATTCAGAGATTCATTCTTCTTCCACTTTAATAAGAAGTTGGAAATTACATTTAAACTAGTAAATGCATCTCCTTATAATATATGTCTTGTTAAGATTGACTGGGCATTTACCAATTTACATGTATAATAAACATCATTTCCAGTAAAAGAATGAATAGAGAACCAAATGTATGTAAACATTTTCATGAATAAAAGAAATGAACAACAAAACAAGTTTATGTAAACATCATTAATGGGGAAATAAATTAACAATAAGAATGAATGCATATAGGCAATTCATTTAGGTGTAATGTCTTCTTGTATTATATTTTTTTATTTTTATTTATGATCAGAAGTGAAGCTCATCTCTTTAGTTATCTATGATGATCAAGTAGGCGATGATTTAGAAAATACAATAGTTTTTTATGGACTTGTACTTTTTCAACCATCTAATCAACTCAATATCATTTTTTTATTAAAATAAATAACAAAATTTCTTTCTATACCTATTCATGCATAGTTTTAGACAAATATTTGAATGAGAATAATAATATAGTTTCTATAGAAAAACTCAATCTTTGTTCAAACTGCATTATCTACTAAGGATTTAGATACACATAGTGTTATGTAATTTTCATTCTAATAGACTTAAAAATAGTTAATACATGGGGTATATCTATAGGTCAATCTGCTTGTTTCCTAATTTACTTAGGTTATGTATTTATTAAAGTGCACAATGCTTTCTTACCATTTTTATATAGAAACCATTCCTACAATTCATTATAACTTTGTGTTTAATTTATTTGATGCATGCCTACATGATATTCATATATATACTCTCATAAATTTTGGAAATTAAATACATACATATCATTGTATTTATTATCTATATACACAGTTAAATAATCCCTAGTTTTTACTTAGATACACATTGCTAGTTTTAGATTTTAAAGCACATAGACCATATGAAATTTCAATAAATTCACCTACTTGGATAAAACATCTATCACAATACAAAATTTCTTCACTTCACTTTCTTCTTCCCCTCCTCTTTGTGCTTCATTGTCTTCTTTAGTTTTTCTCTTCTCCAACTTGCCCTAAATTTAAAACTTGTTTGTTTCTTTTTAGAATGACTTTTATCTTTTTGTGTTTTTTTTTTAAAGTTTGCTATTTTTTAAAAAACTTCCCATTATTTTTGTAAATATATAAATCAATAAATTTATTTAATTATTTTTATTTCCTAATTATTTATTTTTTCTAAAATTCCAATTTGCTCCAAAACAAATAAAACTAAAAAAATTGTTTTATTCCCTTCATGACACTTTTCCTATTTATATATTTTTCTAACTATTTAATAATGATATGCCTAGATAATAAATAATCACTTAATATAAATAAATAATTGTAAAGACTTAATAAAAATATTATTATTATAAATTTAATAATATTATTTTAATTAACAATGGCAAATCAACAAGTATTACATCAAAACATGATGAAAAGGCTATATGCAGTAGTAAGCAAATCATGCAATTTTATGTTCAATCATGAATTTCATAACATGACATAAGCATACAAGTACATTATACATTAAATCTACATATAATAACCACAATTTAGTAACGTGATATTAATTTCAATTAATCATTAAACTGAGATAACACAAAAATACCCATGCATAATAATTATCTAAATGCAGATAACATAAAGAACATTCTAATGCTAACAACTCAAACAATGCATATAACATGTATTATCTAATGTGGTGTGTGTATTGTTTTATCCATTTCTCTATTATCCCCTAGAAATTTCATCTATGTCACCCTATTTGATGATGCTCTCCCTTTATCAAAATTTAAGGGATGAATCTCTCTTACATCCAACTCAAGATAAGTAGGTAGTCAGTCCATAACATCATGACATATATACATCATAAAATATAGTTAAAATAACAACTCACCATGGTCAAAATTTAATAATATACAGTATAGCTAACTCATATCAATGTAATCATGTAACCAAAGTAATATTCAACTATCCCATAATATCATATAACACATAGTTCATCTAATAATAACCAAATCAAATTGCTAACAATAAATATCCATAAATAATCATGTAAGTTTGCTTAGCGAAGAATCATGATGTAACACCTTTATCCTTATAATTTATTTTCCTCTGATATAACCTATTGATGGTGTAATAGTAGCAATATATTTATTAATGAACTTTTTATAAAAAGTTTATAAACCATGGAAACTTATTACCTTTGTGATGATATTTTTAATATTCCACTATAATTGCATTTAATGTTTATTCATCTATTTTTACACCATCTATTGAAATTACATACCCAAAAAATACCAAATTAGTTTTCATAAACTTTCACTTATTTATATTTTCATAAAGTCTCTCACTTATTAACAACTCTAACACCATTCTCAAATGCCTTATGTTATCTTCTTTACTCTTATGTAATATCAAAATGTCATCAAAATAAACCACTACAAGGTTATCAATGTAATCCCAACAACACTATGTTTATCACCCTCATAATTATTGTGGATGCAATAGATAATATGAATGTCATCACCATCCACTACTCAATATTGTTTTCCATTCATATCCTTCATGAATTTGAATCTAATAGTATTCACTACTTAGATCAATCTTGGTAAAGTATTTTGATATTGCAAGCACACCCATCATATCATTTAAATTAGGTATAACAAATTTTTATTTGATGGTAATTTTATTGATTTCTCTACTATCTATACACATTCTACATCCCCCATAAATATTTGGAGGTATAAATACTAGTGTTTCACATGGACTCATACTCTCCCTTACTACATCATTTCTCACCAATTTAGTAACTTTTTAATTCAACTATGCATGATCTATTGGAATCATCCTATAAGATGTTTGATTGGGTAGAGATTATCATATAATCAATAAATATTATGTTGAATGTCTCTCTTTGGTGGTAAACTATTTGGTAAGTCATCAAGTGTAACATCTACATATTTTCAACACTTCTACTACTTTTATTGGTATTTTCACAACTTATGTGTCTTGTTTCTTTTTTATTAATGCATAACAACAACCAATTGTCTTCATGTATTTTAAAACTTATCTTGTGGACAACATGATTTCTATTTGCACTTCTTCTTTGAGAGAATAAAACCACCTATATACACCTTTATAAAAATTATATGTATTATTTTATCAATCATGAATTGTATTTTTGTCATATTATCGTGGCCATCCAAACAAGACATGAAATTCATCCATTGGAATATCATCCCACCATATTTCATCTTTGTAATTTTATCCTATAGAAAACTTGATTAAACACTTTTTATCTATTGGAACTTAATTCCATTTCTTAAACCATGAAATAAAAATAAGGATAAATATGTTTTACACATTGCAGACCTAGTTTCTCTAGTATTTATCTAGAAACCATATTTCCACAACTACCACCATCAATAATTACTTTACATATATTACCTACTGAAGTGTATTTTATTTAGAAAATGTTTTTGTTGGAAGAAAAATGAATAGGGGGTTGAATTAGTCTAATTTTTTTTCCTAGTTATCCTTACTTATGCTATCATAGATCATTTAGATAAGCATGAATATCTTAAAAATCATAAGCACCAATCCATAATAGCATAAAACACATTAACACAATATGTATGTGGGAAACCCTTAAGGGCAATAAAACCCACTAAAACGTAGCATGAAAAACTTGTTCTATAAAACCATGAATCAATTTTAATTGAGCACCAACCCAATAAGGATCACCAACCCCTAAATTTATCAAGGACCAATTTGACTTTAGTAAGAACCAACTTGTATACACATAATATTTTCAAAATTTTATCATTTAGTACCACTTTATATCTTGTAGGAAACTATCAAGTCTCAATCTCTTTGAGTGCATACCTTAAAGGGTGCATCAAGAAAGGGGTGGGAAGGTCATTGGTGCTTCATAGGATTATTGTCCCTTTTACCACTTTTTATCTACATTCTAATCTCGTAAAAACCATTTACCTAAGCTTAGTCTCCCATTTTCACCCTCCTCCAATCTTTTACCCACCTCATCTAGCCTTTCCCTAACCTGTTTTCACTTTCACCTATTTTTAGACTAGGTTGATTGGGTTAACCCTATTTATTTTGACATTTACCCACCCAACCTACCTAGTACACTTTTAGTATTATAAAAAACATTACTAGGTTGACTGGGTCAACCCTATTGGGTAGAACGTTTGTGAAAGTATTAGGTTAGGTTTGACTAGATATACTCATTCATTTTGATCATTAATAAGAGAGAAGAGAAGAAGATATGTGAATAATTAAATATACACATATGCTTATTGACCATTCTACTTGGGGAACAAGATTAGGTTTTCATACTTTCTTCAGAGATATATATCTTGTCTTGTGGATAAGTCTTGGATGTATTGATAGGTTGTGTATCCTAGATCTCATATATCATTATCATCCTTATATACCACAACAATCTCTTATGAAGCACCTTGGCCAAGGGAGATATTGAGGCTCGATAAGTTTATCTTCAAAGGTAAGTATTCTTAACTTTTTTCTTTGTAAGAATAGATAGATAATGCATTTATACTTATGTCCCATATATTAGGATTCCATATACATTGACATGAGTATATGTCTTATATACATGTTTATGTTTTCTATTTAGTATCCCTACTTTATGTCACAAGCTTGGTTAGCACTAGATTAAGACTTTGCTTTACTTGTTTATTAGCTTAGTGAATATGAAGACTTAGGACCCCCTTAGGTTTGTTGCATGCTTTTGCTTAGACTCGAGGGTTTGTAACCCTCCCTAGAGAGATTATTATGATAAGATATCCCCTAATTAGGTCTAGCAGATCCTCATCTTGGCCATGTTCCTGATTATCTAATGTATCCCCAATTAAAAGTATAAATAGGATATATCTTCTCTAAGTTAGGATTAATTTATAGATATCTTTTATTTATGATTTCATATATTTCGATCAACCTATTTTGAATCTAACCCTTAAAGTATTTCTTTCATATTTTTAAAACATTTTCATTTATTATCATTCTTTATTTATGATACTAGGTTGACTATGTTGATATAATTCTAACTTTTGTGCACAAGTTTAAAATATAGTCTTATCCATACGACTCTATTTTTTGTGCAAGTCTTCCTCAGATATAGGTTACTAGATCAAACAAGTCAACATAGTATATTTCTTCACTTCCAAAAATTAATGAGGTTAACCTTGTCAACTTAGTCTTATAGGTAGCATCTAAAAAATCAACTAGGTCAATCCTATGGACGTAGTTATTTATACATGCTTTAGTAGCATGGCTTCATAGAACTAAGTTGACCTAATTGACTTAGTTGAAAGAATTTTAAAAAGCTAAAATAGATAAATTTGTAAATATAAGCATCTTTAAACCCACCAAGGTTTCTTTATATCCTTTTTTTTCATTTCTATCATTTTTTAAATTTCTATTTTTCATAGTTTGCAGTCTTTAAAACTACCCTTATATAGTCAACTAGGTTGACCCTATCGACGTAGTTATGTATTATATATGTATTCTATCTAGAAAACTAGATTGACACTATCAACGTAGTTTTTTTAGACCCTTGCTTTCATAGTACCCAAGTGATACTATTGGCTATATTCTATATTATTTGCATACACTATCATCTAAATTGACATTGTACTATGTTTTAAAGTTACAATTAACATTATATGCTAGTAATTAGTTCACACTTTCATTTTTAGTTGTTTGTATTCTTAGATTAGCTCACATTATCTAGTTAGGTGGTTTTAAAATTACTATTTTGTTTCAATAATTTTATCTTTCTTTCAAATACTAAAAAATTATTTAACACATAAAATTCATTCAACATTTGTCTTTCTAAGGCCTACTTACTTAGATTTCCTCACCAAGGTGGAAGCTGAGTTGGTTTTTTGTCCAAGTATAAACATGTGGTTAATGGTATATTATGGTAAATCACCTGACACCCTTATCACTATGGTGTGTGAAGTGAGGGCGTAGGCCCCAATATTAATCCAAGTACCATTACCAATACATATTTCTTTCAACCTAAATGTCTTGAAACTATATCTAGATGGCTTCCTAGATCCCTAATTATAGCCAACTTCCCTATGACATTAATCAAATTTTCTAGTAATCTAACAACACTTAGGTGACCACTTAGTTAACATTTACTTTTTAGTTGATTGCTTACTCTTTAATCATTGTGTGTTGTATTGAAAATCTTGCATTGGCTAGTATTGGTGCAAGGTTTACGCTATGTGCATTAATTAGATCATCCTCATTGACCCAATTGATTGTATGTTTCCATTTTAGTTATTTCTTACAAATTACTTTAAAAAAAATCTATGATTTATGTAAATAGTAATTTCTATAGTACATAGTCTCTTATAGATTGTTTGTGATCTTTGTTGACTATACTAGGTTAACCCAATCAACCATGTACCTTTTATGTCTTCTTTTTTTGCCTACTAGATTAAGCCAATAGACCTTGTACACTTTTCAAAATTATACCTTACCTACTAGGTCAACCCAGTAGACTTTGTACTATGTTTATCTCCCTATATACTATTCTAGGTTGATGTAGTTGACCCTATACTATTTGTAGACCTTATTTGCCCTACTAGGTTGACCTAGTCAACCCTTTATATTCTTCTATCACTTTATCTTTCCTTACCTTTACATCAAAATTATTTCTCTTAGTTGGTTTTCTTCATCATGAAATTTATATTTGAGGATAATACCAAGTTGAAATCAATAGATATCATGAGCTTTACTGATCGAGTAGATTATCCCATTCATAGTTTGTGGCTCCTACCTTAGATGCAAACAAAGTGCATGTAGCCACTTGTACTACCAACTATGGGACACCTCCTCATTCCTCTTCACTTCATAATCCTCTTTTCTCACTTGAAGATCAACCTAATTAAGAGTACACTCCCAAAATTTTGTTCTTCATCAATGAGTTTCTTCAACACCAAGGAAAGGATCCTTCTACCATATAGCGGTTCATGATTAGTGGTCAAGATGAAGAACCTCACTCACCTTCCCTTACATTCTCATATATATTTTGTGATACTATTTTCTTTGCTTCTCATCCTCTTTCATTTGTTTTGACTCCTTCTCATACCATGACATCTTCCTCTTTGACTTCTTCCACCTCCATGCCTAGTATCTCTACTAACATGGCAGGTTCTAAATCTAGTGGGCCTCTTCCAAAACCCACTTTCCTCAATCCTTACACTATTGCTTCATTTTCTACTGATGGTAATCATACTTGTATTGATCCTTATTCTTATCCATCTACTAGTTCATCTTTTACAACATAATCAAATTACGACACTAGTGCTTTACTTAAAAATAACTCTTCTCAAGCTACAAATAGTGGTACCCAAGCCACTCCTTCCAATTATAATGATCCAAACAATACTAACAATACAAATAAAATACATCAACTTTAATTACAAACTCTTAATAAAATTAATGCCTTCCAAGATAACAATGAAAATCAAATTATGCAAATGCAAAATCACCTTATCCATCTTCAAACCCACCCATAATAGGTTCCATGGGGCACACATAATCAAAATATTTCCCCACCTCCTATTCAATATGTCCATGGTAATATCATCCCTAAACCATATTTGGTTAAGAAAATGATCTAGCATCTTTAAATTGAGCCTATTACGTCTCAAATTGCTAATATCAATATAGGATATATCACCCCAACTATCTCTTACAATGGATCAACTGATCCAACCCTTCATCTTAAACAAATTGGAAATATCTATAAATATTGGGTCAAATTGAGCACTTTTTCCACTCCTAAACTCTTAAAAAAAATCTCATAGGTGATGCTTTATATTATTAAAATCAAATTAAATCCTAGTCCATCACTAGTTTGGAAGATTTAGTTAATTCTCTAATCCAAGAGTCCTAAACTAGTGATCTCCCTAAAAATAACTTAGTCCACTTTATCAATTATAAGCAACATAAAACTAAAACTACCTAAGCATTTCTCAAATGATGAAATACCATGTCTAAAAAACATGAAAATAACATGGATAATGACAACTTATTTCATTTTTTTAGTAATGCTCTTTCCCTAAGTTGTAATATCAGGTCTAGACTCTTTCTCCAATTACATTGGAAGAGGCCATTGACCAAGCCAAGTGTCAAGATTTTCTCATGCATAAATTTGAGCCATCCTAACGTTTTATGGGTCCTCAAATCTTATTTAATAATAAGAATAGTCATGCTACCAATAATGTTTTCACCGATTCTTATGAAACCATTCACACTATTCAAGCTATTATTCTTAGCCAACCCTTAGAAAAATCTTCCCCTTCCAATCATTACACTAATCCTCACTTTTATTCAAACAATAACATCAATGTTCACAAGCCTTTATCCTCAACCGAATTAAAAAAGTGTCTCCCAAGGCCTCTTCCACAAGACCTTGATCCCACTCATCTAATGAAATCTTGGTATGAACCCAATAAATTTAATTGGCTCCATTATATTTGGGGCCATTCTCATGATAATTTTAGGTAACTTCATAATTTGGATATGGATGTTCTTCTTGGTCCTAAATTTTACCATGATTATGTCATTTGTAAATGTCAATAAGCCTATGGCATTACCTTAAAATCCCATGAAAAACAATCTAAATATCAAGATTTGAACAATTCTAATGTTCATTTGGCCATTTATAAATATTCTCTTCTGAATCCACTTGCTAACCAAGACAAGCCAACCCCTTCTGACAATCATGTTGGCAATCATCATGACCTACCTTATGAAGAGAACATGGTCAATATGTATAATATGTGAAGGGTGGTTACATTTATTGATCCTCATCCTATCCACACACCTCAATTATCTCACATATTTCATGTTATTAAATATTCTTCTCTAACTCACTTAACTTATTTGGGGCAAGAGGACATTATATCTTTTGACAAACCAATTCCAACTCCTTCCTTAGACGACAATTCTCATATTATTTCTACTTTTGTACCTATCAATAATGATACTTCACATTCTACCAACACTTATTATGACATTTATCAAAAGAAACCCACATCATGTACCTTACCTTCTCAGGATAGGCAACCAAATTTTCCTTCAACTAAATCTCCCACATATTATCAAACCAAATTCACATGTACTTTGGCTCCTCCCCCTGAGGACATCCTTCAACAATTTGCACCTCTTTCTACCTATCCTCATATGGGTTATGATGAATGGGATCCCATAATAGATATCATTAATCTCCCATCTCAAATTCACTTTATTGAGCTTATGAGGATTTCTCCAAGTCATCAAAATTATCTTCTACAACTCTTATTTGACATGAGCATCCCTCATCCTCCCATAGAAAGACCTAAAGTAACCTTATCTAGATCATAAGATATCATTTTATAATAGTGAAAAGATATTTCCATACACATAGATGAAGTAATATACACTTTTCTTTCCCTCAAATTTCCCATTGCTTCCATGATCCCTAATGAGATTCTACTTTATCTAGATGATCCTCCTCTTTTCATTAGTGTCTAAATTGGTGAAATCCAAGTTAATTGTGCCTTAATTGATGAGGGTTATGGCACTTATGTTTATTCTCTTAATTTTATCAAAACCCTTGGATATTCCAAGTGCAATCCTAAGTCCACACATAGTACATGTCAAGGCTATGATCGAAGGTAAATGCCTCCTTTAGGTTATGTGTGGCTTCCCATTACCATCCCACCTATCACTGTTCATGTGAAGGTAATGATCTTCAACTTTTCTCTATCCTAAAACATTTTTCCTAATATATCATGAACTCATTAAATGAGATCCATTACATCTTCCACTTTCCAATGTGTCAATTTTCCTCACAATGGATTTAAGACTATGGTGTCTTTAATATTCCTACTCTTGAACCTTTGCCTAGTGTTCCATTTTGTGAATCTCAATGCTTTAACTTTCTTGTCAATTACACTAGAGGTTACAATGGTCATCTTGAACTCATTAGGAACATACCCCCTAACCTCTTAGATTTTGATGATGATTAGCCTAATGATATTAATCTTAATATCAAAATTTCTAACCTCTCACCTCATCTCATATCTTAACTTCCTCCTTCTTTCTAGCCTCATTCTCATCAGCTACCTAGTGATGACATACTCATTATATTAAGTAAGACTCTGCATTCCATTCATCATTCCTCATCCAATGATAAGGTCATCCCTACCTATGTCATTGACCTTCATACTCCTAAGTATGATGATGGTTACACCTTAGATGATCCATTCTTATGAGGTTTTATTTCAATTTGAGATGATAAAATTATTTGTTATCATTCCTTTTTTCTTCAATATTTTAGAGTTTCTTATTATTTTCCATCATATATCATTCCTAATTTTATCATTTTTCCTCTTTATCATAGGGTAGAGATGGTGCATATGCCTCCAGTTTATAAAGAACCACATAAGAGTATATTTATGGTTCATGTTATTATTTGTCCTTATCATTTTCATAAATACTAGGATCCCTCAGGCCTCCTTATCCATGAGATGATTGAGACCATCCTTCATATTTCCATGCTTCTCACCCCTCCAATAGAAGATCCTAGTTTGGATCCTATTACTACTATTTTTGTAGCTGAGTATCTTCCTATTTCTGACCTTGCCTCTCTTATAGTAGTGCCTAATGTGGATACTATTCCTACTAGCTCTGTAGTTGATCCTCTTTTGACTTTCTATCTTATTAATCTTTCAGTTGAGCCTTAATCAATCTCTCCACTATCCCCACCTTTGCTTCATTATGGTTTTCTTCCTTTACATAATCTACTCCTTTTCCCACCAAATGGGTCAATCAACTATATTGTGTCATTTATAAGATTTGTGGTCATTAAACTAAAGACTATTCCTTATACCAATCTTCCCTAGCTCCTAATTCACCCCATACTATGATTAATCCTCCTAAGGATACTCATAAGAGTATTTGATGCTTTCATGACATAGATAATCATTCATCCACCCATTTTCACGAGTTGTGATATTATCTTGACACCTTGCATCCTACTTCTAATTAGTCCATAGATAAGGCTATACCTCCTCTAAAAGTGATACTTAAATATCTTCCTAAGTATGGATAGGTATATTATCTCTAGAACCATTGTGACACCCATCACACTAATCATTATCACATCCTTCAACAACATCTCAAGGATCACCTCTTGACTATTCTTGCATCATCTACCGTTACTCCCATAGGTCATTCTTGTAAGAAGGCTCCCCCTTCTTCCCCTATGCTCCCTTCACCACCTTTAGTTATTTCTTCTCTTACCATTATTCCACCTATGATTCCTTCACCCATGAACATTCCCTCACCTATGGATCCTTCTCCACCCATGATTCCCTCACCCATGGACCATTCCATACTGATGACTCTTTCATATCCTATAACATCTAATCGCATGCCTTCTCTTGGGAATCACTTACCTAATACCCCTCATTAACATGATCCTTTAGGAATTATTACATTTTATGTTGAGTAAATTTGATGTGAAGTATTATCACATCTTTCCCTAAATATTGATGAGACGTTGGTGTTTCTACTCATTTTTGCTTTTTACATTTAGAAGAAATAAGAAACTAAAGATAATGGTCAAGGGTTAGATGATACCCAGATTAAGTTGTGCACCATATCCAGACATTTTAGGAACTCCTCTTTGGCTGTGGAAGATGACACATGTAGATAAGAAATACTTAAACAAAGAAAATGTTAGATAGATATATGGTGGACTGCCAAGCAAAGCTCAGTCCCAGAAGTGCAAAGACTTCCTCGAGGGATGACAGTCCACTTATTTGACAAAAGAGTGTTGTTAGAAGGAGAAATAATGAAAGGCTAAAGAAGAGAAATAGATAACATGTACCTAATTCTTGCAATTTGCCTCTCACAGTCGTTGATGTCGATTAGTCTGCCGTCGTCGATTGGTCAATGTTAGCGACATCGGTTAGGCTGCCGACGTCGGTAGGGGCAATGGGCCTTGATGCTGATGTTGGTAGGGGAAATGGGCCTTAGATGGGTTTTAGGGTATGTCTATGGTCAACAAAATGGTTTGGGAGATTCAAAAGGGTTGTGCAGGGATGCAAGACAGTGGATAGAGTCTTAGGAAGGACAAAGGTAAAGGATAGGGGTGGAAGGAGAATAATGATGAGAGGAAGGATTTTCAGCCTTTCTGGGAAGAAAGTCGGGTTGTCTCAATAGTACTCAGAAATAACCAATGGACTAATTACCAATACATTTTAAAAATACTAAAATATAAACTAGAAGAATACTTAGCTCTTGGTGGATAACCAGAAGTGTAGAAGACTTGTTTCCATTATGGCTGATGCCAAAGACTTCGTGCAATGTTTCAATCAAGTGTGGAGTGACTGATGCAGAGTTTCTTAGCCTGGAGAGTGCTGATAGAATGATGATGCCTCATCCCAAAGCCTACCTTTGATGTTTCAGAGTCTGGGAGAGAAAGAATTCAAATTCTGGGTAAGAGAATTAGCATTCAGGCCTCTAATTGAGGTCAAAATTTAGTTTTAAGCAACTGACATCGGTGATTCCACCAGCATCAGCCGATGGTTAACCGATGTTGATGGTTAGAGAATGGGTAAAAAGGCTATTTTTAGCCCTTTTTCCCATTCTTTCGTCAGCCAAGCTCAATTTTTGTTGTTAAATGGTCTAAAAGTAGTTTTAATAGGCATGAGAATTAGTGGGGGAGTTGAAATAGGTCTTAGGTAATTATGATTAGTCATAGGTGATAAATGGTCTAAGAGCTAGGAATCTAAGGTGAGGTGTCTAAGGGGGATGATTAATTTAAAATAAGAATTTTAAATTAATAAAGTATAGGTTAGGCATGTTGAAGTTAGAAAGGGACCAAGGGGGGTTGACACTATTTTGGTGTCTACATTTGCCCCTTTTTGTCTTGTTGGTTGTTCTGACGAACTGCAAGACAAAAATAGGAGTAAGTTGCCCCAGGTATGGGATAAGGTGTAGGTTGCCCCAGGTATGAGATGAGGTCATTTTTGTCCTATTGGTTGTTCTAATGAACTGCAAGACAAAAATAGGAGTAAGTTGCCCCAGTTATGGGATAAGGTCATTTTTGTCTGTTGGTTGTTCTGATGAACTGCAAGACAAAAATAGGAGTAAGTTGCCCCAGTTATGGGATGAGGTATCCTGTTTCTAACTCATTTTCACTTTTTACATTCAGAAGATGAAATAAACTAAAGTTAAATGGTCAGGGGTTAGATGATACCCAGATTAAGTTGTGCACCGTATCCAGACGATTGAAGGAGCTCCTCTTTGGTTGTGGAGGATGACACTTGTAGATAAGGAAGACTTAAACAAAGAAAATGTTAGATAGATATATGGTGGACTGCCAAGCAAAGCTCAGTCCCAGAAGTGAAAAGAATTCCTTGAGGGATGACAGTCCACTTATTTTACAAAAGAGTGTTGGATAAAGAGAAATAATGAAAGACTAAGAAACAAAAAGTAGACAATGTGTACCTATATTTTGTTGTAAGTCTCCCATAGTCACCGACATTGGTAGTTCTTCTAGCGTTAGTTGGTCAATGTTGCCAACATCGGTTAGGCTACTAATGTCAGTAGGGGCAATAGGCCTTGGACAAGTTTCAGGGAAAGTTTGTGGTTGATAGAGGAGTCTAGAAGGAGTTTGAGAGTTTAATGGTTTGTGCAAAGTTACAGGGCAGTGAATATGGTCTAGAAAAGGGCTAAGGTAGAGGATAGGGGTCAAAAGAGAATAAGAATGAGAGGAAGGCTTTTTAGCCTCTCTGAGAAGAAATTCAGGTTATCTATCAACAATACTCAAGAATATTTAATGGACTACTCACCAATGCATTCTAAAAATACTGAAATATAAACCAGAATAATACTTAGCTCTTGGTGGAGAACCAGAAGTGTAGAAGACTTGTTCTCATTATGGATGATGTAGGAGACTTCGTGCAAATGATTCAATCTGGTGTAGAGTGAATTTTGTAGAGTTTATTAGCCTGAAGAGTGATGATAGAATGTTGATGCATCATCTTAAAGCCTGCCTTTGATCTGCAAAGAGTCGAGGAGCAAGAGGATATCAATCTAGGCAAGAGAATTAGCATTTGGGGTAAGAGAATTTGCATTTAGGGAGCTAGTCGAGGTTAGAATTTAGTTTTAAGCCATCGATGTTGGTGATTCCGCTATCATCAGCTGACAACTAACTGACGTTGATGACTAGAGAATGGGTAAAAAGACTATTTTTAGCCTTTTACCCATTCTTCCATCTGCCAAGCTCAGTTGTCATTGTTAAACGGTCCAAAGGTGGGTTTAATAGGTGTGAGAATTAGTGGGGGAGTTGAAATAGGTCTTAGGTAATTATGATTAGTCATAGGGTGATAAATGGTCTAAGGGCGAGGAATCCAAGGTGAGGTGTCTAAAGGGGATGATTAATTTAAAATATGAATTTTAAATTAATAAAGTATAGGTTAGGCATGTTGAAGTTAGAAAGGGACTAAAGGGGGGTTGACACTATTTTGGTGTCTACATTTGCCCCTTTTTGTCTTGTTGGTTGTTCTTGACGAACTATAAGACAAAAATAGGAGTAAGTTGCCCCAGGTATGGGATAAGGTCATTTTTGTCCTGTTGGTTGTTCTGATGAACTACAAGACAAAAATAGGAGTAGGTTGCCTCTGATGTGGGATGAGGTATTCCCCCTCAAAGTGAGATTCAAGGGAAGGTAACCTGATATCAGGTGCCGATTTGATAGATAGGGGATGGATTTGGTGAAGTTTGAGTGTGAACATTGCAAAAGTTGAGATTGCGCATATACCACTTCACATGATAGATAAGTCAAATTGTTGCAGTCAAAAGTTGAGGAGTGCTAAAATCAAAATAACCAGTCCCCAGCTTTTTAGTCGTAGTTAATTGGGTTAAATGATCAAAGCTGTAGCTCTAATGGTCATCATGTTCCAAGTATCTCGAGCTCAGAAAGTGCTCGTGAAAAACATGAAAATGTCACAAATATTAGGGATCAACTAGAGCGCGATCTGTCAATAGGTGTGAGGGTCGTGGATAATTTGCTAACTATTTGTGAGGTAGCATATGCAATCAAAATAACCAAGGCATAGTTGTCTCAAAAGTGGTCATGGTTTGAGGAGATAGTCATGATCTCCAAGGTCATGTGTCGAGTCATGCTGAGATATAATCGATCTCAAATGTGCCCCATGAGGAGTCTAAGATGACTTCTTTCTATGAGGGCTGGTTGTTTTGGGCATGATTTTGGTCATTTGTAAAGAAAAGACTGTGTTGAAGGTGCTGACATCAGTGGAAAAAACTGATGTTAGTCTCAATAAGATGTCAGTCATTTGTGATATTTGACGAAGTGAGAATTTGAGCTCTGAGGTGATTGAGTGAAAGTGACTTCTAGGTGACCAGTGCAGCAGTGTGAGGTGTCAGAGTGATATTGGAGAGAAGTTGAGTGACATTGAGCAAGGTTGAGTGTGATTAGAGGTTGAGGAGCCAGTTATGGGACACCAAGGAGGTTGGTGAGAAAATAAGGTAGAGGAGATGGCAGAGGGTGGAGGAGGCTCCATGGGAGGACCACCACCAGTGGCACCGATCATACCACCATGGCAGTGGTGACAGGATGAGGTAGGAGGTTTAATGATTGTTTTGGAATTTGATTTATTTTTTGAATTTTTTGTGTTTTTAGCTGGAAATTGAGGGGGAGGGGTAGTTAGAAGGGTGGGTAGGATAAATAGGTCATTTTAGGTAGGTTTAGGAGGGTTTTGGGTAGGAAATGGGAAGCCCTAATTTTAGGGCTCACCCTGGTTGGCCCTAGGGCTGAACCAGTCACCAACGCCAGTGGGTCTATTGATGTCAGCCGACTAGCCACCGATGTCAGTCACTTAGCTACCGATGTCAGTTAGATAAATGCTGATGTCGGTTAGTTAAGTGCCATCATCATCACACTAACTGATGTCAGTTGTTATATATGTGTCTAGGGCTTAGAAAAGTGTTAAAAATGAGAATTTGGAGGGCCTAAGTCATGTCGAGGCCTTCTCAGTATAATGATGGTCATGTAGGTTTAATTAGTAGGTCCAATAGGTAGATGGATGGGTGAATGGCTAAGCTAACCTCAAGAGACCCCATGTCAACTGAGTGCTGCCTACATAGCCCTAGTTTTAAGGGCCTCAGGTCGACGTAGTTCTCCCCAAAAGGGAAGAAGAGTGTAGGTTATGGATTGGGTTTTGACTAGGTTAAGTCATGGTTAAAGGTGAAATGGTTTGTCCATCAAGTAGATGAACAAATGAATGGCCAAAATCATTAGGGAGATGAATGGTAAAATGGCTAAGCTAACCCCAGAAGAGTTCATGTCAATTGAGTGCTGCCTACATAGCCTTAATTGTAAGGGCCTCAAGCCAATGTAGTTTGGAAGAAGAGTCAAAATGGTTGATGATTGTTTTAGTCAGGTTAATGGTTTAGCACTTCAAATATGTCTGATGGTACATGCGTGAAATGATGAGTGTATGATGATGTTAGCCTTTTCCATATTATGTGATGGTGTACTCTGTAACATAGGTTAAGTGGTTTTTCATCCCTAGCAATTTTCCATATTGGTGATGGATGTATGCTAAAAATGAAATGAGTTTCTTTATGCTTCAGCAAGTAATGGTTTATGCTTGACATAAATTGTGTTTGTTTGTTAGATTCCATGTGTATTGTTTTCCATAGAAACTAGTGTGAATAGGATATGATGATTTATGATGTCATGATGTCATGTTATTGGTTTTTTTTGGTTTGAATTGGTTTGGTTGGGTTTGGTTATAAGATGATTTGGTTGTATGTGACCAAGGTGTAAGAAGTGAAAGGCGCATTGATATTTCATTGAAAAAGACTATAATGATGGCATAGATAAGGTTTTTGCAAACAAAAAGCCCCATTCATGCATTACATCGTTGACCATTGGTTGATGTTAGAGAAGTATTCGAATCACTTGACATTAAGTGAGATCAAACTCCCTTGGGTATGTTGGGGTAATAGGTTTAATTATGTGAGATGTGAGGATAGCGTAACCCTTTTTAGTAAGGATAACTTTGCCCCTTTTATAAGTGACCCTGAGAATGACTATAGGCAAGTCCATGACTTAATAGTTTGTCAGTCATTTCTTTTTTCTTTTCTGGTAGACTGATCAATGCGAGAAGTCTACGTGGGGATGTTAGATAGAGGGATTGACAAATGGATATGTCACAAGTAGTGGGGATCAACTAGAGCATTATCTAATACTTGTGAGGGTCGTGGACAATTTGATAACTATTCATGAGGTAGCATATGCAATCAAAACAACCAAGGCATAGTTGTCTCAAAAGTGGTTGTGGTCTGAGGAGATAGTCATGATCTCCAAGGTCATTGGTCGAGTTGGGTTGAGTCATGGTATGATCTCAAGTGGCATGTGTTGTGGTCAGGGAGATGTATGTGATCTCTAATGTGCCCCATGAGAAGTTTAGGTAACTCATTCAGTGTCAGGGCTAATTGTTTGGTTATGATTTTGGGTTGGCATAGATAGTTGGTCCATTAGATAGACGGATGAAGGAATCGTCGAGCTAACCTCAGAAGACCCCATGTCAACTAAGTGTTTCCTACATAGCCCCTGTTTGAAGGGCCTCAAGCCAATGTAGTCTCCCAAAAGGGATAAAAAAGGTTGGTTATGGATGTGGGTTGAAAAAGGTAATATGGTTTGTCCATCAGGTAGGCGAACAAACAAATGGCCAATGTCATTAGGGAGATGAATGGGCAAATGTCCAAGCTAACCCCAGAAGACTCCGTGTCAACTGAGTGTTGCATACATAGCCCCTATTTCTAGGGCCTCAGGCCAATGTAGTTCTCCCCAAAAGGGAGGATAGAGTCAAAGAGGTCGATAATTAGTTTGGTCAGGTTATGGTTGTTAGCATTTCCCATATGTGTGATGGTACATGCTTGAAATGATGAGTGTATGATGATGTTATAACCTTTTCCATATTATGTGATGGTGTATTTTTTAACATTGGTGATGTGGGTTTTTCATCCCTAGCAATTTTCCATATTAGTGATGGTGTATGATAAAAATGAAATGAGTGATGATGTTATAGCCTTTTCCATATTGTGTGATGGTGTATTCTATAACATTGGTTATATAGTTTTTCATCCCTAGCAATTGTCCATATTAGTGATGGTGTATGCTAAAAATGAAATGAGTGTATGATGATGTTACATCTTTTTTCATATTGTGTGATGGTGTATGCTATAACATGGGTTGTGTTTGGTCGATAGTTTCCATGTGTATTGGTTTCCATAGAAACTAGTGTGAATGGGCTATGATGATTTATGATGTCATGTTATTGGTTTGTTTTGGTTTGAATTGGTTTGGTTGGGTTTGGTTATAAGATGATTTGGTTGTATGTGACCAAGGTGTAAGAATTGAAAGGCACATTGCTCTTTCATTGACAAAGACTATAATGATGGCATAGATAAGGTTTTTGCAAACAAAAATCCCCATTCATGCATTACATCGTTGACCATTGGTTGATGTTAGAGAAGTATTCGAATCACTTAACATTATGTGAGCTCAAAATCCCTTGGGTATGTTGGGGTAATGGGTTTGATTATGTGAGATGTGAGGATATCATAACCCTTTTTAGCAAGGATAACTTTGCCCCTTTTATAGGTGACCCTGAGAACGACTATAGGCAAGTCCATGACTTAATAGTTTGTTAGTCAATTTTTTTTTTTTGGTAGACTGATCAATGCGGGAAGTCTACATGGGGATGTTGTTTTGTTTTGTGGTCATATGTGAAGTTGATCAATGTAGGAAGCTTCTAAGAGAGTGTTGTTTGTAGTAAAATTTGGGCATAGCCATCCTTTGAGGGAGTGTTCTATATTCTACTTTGTATGGTTGAATGTCTTTACATAGCTGTCCTTCAAGGGAGCAGTCTAGTAATTACAGTAATGATGCAGTTGTCCTTCAAGGGAGCAGTCTACATTTATAATTTTATGACCTTTGAATAGGCATCCTAGTTTTAAATGTTTTGTGGACTGAAGTTTTAGTCATGGACTAGACTATAGAGGTTTTAAGGTTTTCCATTTTAGTAGGACAAAGCATTAATGCAAAAAGGATTAACTAATATATGGAAAAAGGGTTGAAGGGAATAGGATTGACAATGATGGGGGTTACTCAAGGGATGATCTCAAGTTAAACGTCAAGTGAATGATTACTTGACTAATAGTATAATGGTCAAAGATGTAAGGCATTTAAGGGGCTCAAGTTCTAGTCAGCCTTTGAAAGAAGACAGACGATAAGTCCCTAATCTATGCTTGTACATCATGATGTAAGGTCCGAGTCAATTAGGAGAAAACTTGCCTCGTTTTCTTCATTCCATATTGGTCACATGTGTTAAATATGATTAAGAAGTTGGTTGATGTTTGGTCGATGTTGTGATAGTTAGTATAGAGTCAAATTCCCCCAGTCATTTTTGTGACAGGGATAATGTTTGTCACCCATTGTGGATAATCAATGAGTTGGATAAATGAGATGAAGAGAAGATGTTGAAGCTCCTCTTTCACAAGGAGTGTGATGTGAGGATGAATCTTGCAAAGCTTTTGCCTGATAGGCTTAGTTTAAGAGGGTGAGATCCTGATCTTCCAGGTTGGAGTTTGGAATCTCAGAATTAGGAATGGTGATGGAGGCAATGGTTGGTAATGATTAGACTAAGGCAGCTAGTGGCTGGGGGTCCTCAGGTTGGACCTCCACTACCTGTAAATCTTTTATCAAGGTTTGGTGATGTTGTGGAGAGCTTTGAATGAGTTCATACAAAGACATCTTCACATGGGTTGTGTGGTGAAGTTGTTTCACCACGGAGTCACGGATTGTCTTTGAGGATGTTGGTCGAGATGTGCCCAAGATAGTAATCTTGGGTTTTGGTTGTGGTGAGGGCTTGGCAAATGGAGATGTCCAAGGGATAGAAACATGTATTTTCCCTTTATCCTTTTGGGTTTGTGACCTAGCGGCCACATTAATGGTGTTGATTTTGAATAAGGGGGGACAAGGTGGTAGAGGGACCATAGTCTGATGATGGGATCCCGATGAAGGTGAGGATGTTTGGGAGACATGGGATGGTGTCGGTGGTTTGTTTGAAGGGTGGTCAAGAGGATCCTTAATGAAAAGGGTGTCCTTTTTCAATTATTAGTGGATGACAACTTTAAGAGCACAACAACGCTCAGTGTCATGTCCAGGTGTGCGATGATACGCATAAAATTTAGTGTCATCAAACTAAGATGGTTTTGATCTGAGAGTTGATGAGTGTGAAGGTGAGGAGGTTTGGGAGGCATGGGATGATGTTAGTAGTTTTTCAAAGGGGTCCTTAATGAGAAGGGTTCTCTTTTTTAGGTGTTGGTGAATGACAACCTTAAGGGCACAGTAATGCTCGGTATCATGTCCAGGTGTGCAATGATACGCACAAATTTTAGTGTCATCAAACCGGGTTGGTTTTGATCTGTGAGGTTGGTATGGCCTAATAGGTAGGAGGGTGATTCTAGAAGACTGCAATAATTGTTGTAACACCAAAACATAGGAATTTACTAATGGGTCTATGCGTTTTGTTGCAGTAGAGGTTGGCAACTTCTATTTAGGAGTTATTGAGGGAGTTTTCCATACCATCTTTTTTTTTGGCGGTGTGGACACACATTTAGATGGCACTTTCTTGGTGAGATGTGTTGGATGTTTTGGAGGAAGTATGTTTTTGCCAAGTAAGGGGGATAATGGAGGTGATTTATTTTTGATAGGTGTTGGAGTAGGAAGCACTCCTATTAAGTTGGATGGATGTGGGTCCAAAATAGAGGGCAATGATGATGATGGGAGAGGAGTTCTCCAGCATGGTTTAGTAGCCTTCTTTAGTTTAGTGTGAGGACTACTATTATGTGAGGCAAAGTTTAAGTCTACCTTCACTTGTGGGTGAGTGAAGTTTGATATGGGGCAAACACTGAGAGATTTAACCTGTCTCGGTATGATGGGCACCTATGAGGGTTTAGGTTCATATGTGGATGACAACATGTGAGACGTAGCGATCTTAGGCAAAAGATGAGAGAAAGCTATCACCAGATCTTCTTCGGCCAAAGTGGGTGAAGTGACAAGTTCCTCTCTTGGTGGAGAAGGGATTGGAGAATGTGGCTCTTCAAGAGGATAGAGTGCAGGGATGATCATGGTTTCAATGTGTGGTCTAGGAGTGGGGAAAGTATGATCCCCCATTGATGATAAGAAGGATGAGGGCGACACTGTCAGTGTTGGTGCCATCAAAGCATCCTCCAATATGGGAGAGGTCAAAGTAGACTCTCCCACGTGTGAAAAGGGGCTAGATGGAGGACTATCCTCCATTTTTGGAGGACAAATAGGAGAAGAAGGCTCTTCTACCTATGGTGGACAAATAGGTGAAGAAGGCTCTTCTACCTGTGGTGGATAAATAAGAGAAGAAGGATCTTCTACCTATGGTGGAGAAATATTTTGACTAACCTCATTAGACTATGGGAGAGGTTGGTTAGAAACCATGTCGACCGTGCGTATATTACACTCTTGAAGGTCATCGACTATGGTCTGAATGTTGTTTTGACTTAGGGGATGATTAGGGAATGGTTGCCTAAAAATATCTATGTTTTGGTTAGCTGGCACATTTGGGTTATCCAAAACAAGATCCCCTTTGTCCAACATGTCCTGGACAATGTTTTTTAAGGTTTTGCAATTGTCTATGTCATGCCCCTTGACGTGATGATAATTACAAAATTTAGTTTCCCTATACCATGTAGGGATAGATTTTGAAGGGTCAAATTGGGGTGGTCAGATTTGAGGGAGATTGAGGACCCCCTGCTTTACTATTTTATCCAACACAGAAGCATATGATTCTCTTATTGGAGTGTATTGGCACTGTACGTATCGTTGTTGAAATTGTCTTGTGATGTATTGTGATGTGGAAGGCTCAGATTGGTTAGTTGTGGTAGATGATGATCTAAAGACCATGACATTTGCTGACCCCTTAGACTTGGAGTGGGAAGAAGAAAGTTTGGAAGAAGAAGGGTCATTAGATTTTGCATTGGTATTTTTACTACGCAATGTGACTCTATCTTCTTCGACAGTGCAGAGTTCAAGCTTCCTGGCGATGGTGAAAATTTTATCAAATGTGCAGAATGTTTGGACCTGCAAAGTAGATGAGATGTGCTTGGCACATGCTCCTGGAAAGAGCTCAATGAGCTGAGTTTGAGGTAGCAAAAAGGAGAGTTGGTTTATCAATCCTCTCCAACGTGCGATGAAGTCAGCTATTGATTCATTATCAAATTGTTTAATAGATTATAGGTCTGTAATGGAGGCCTTCTTGGGGATGTTAATTGAAAATTGATCAAGGAATAATTGGGCAAGTTGAGTGAAGGAAAAGAGATAATGACTGGTAATAGAGCTATACCAGTCAAGGGTGGCCCCCAAAAGTGACATGGGAAATGTGTAAAGTAGTAACGCATCATCGTGTGCTATGAGGTAACAAGTGTGTCTAAACGCTCATAGATGTTGTTGTGGGTCCTCTTTACTCTAAAATCAAGTAAATTTGGGGAGTTCCCACTGGTTAGGATATGGTCGAATAGGCACCGAAGGGTGAAAGGGTTCATTGCATATTTGTTCGTATGAAAAAACATTGCTTGAACCGGAAATGGATGTCTCAAGATTAGACATCTTATCCATTAGCATCTTAATTAGATCGACTAACGGATTGGCAAGTGGGGCACCCCCTAGGTTTTAAGGTACCTAGAAGGCATTAAGAGGGGTGTATGACATACTTGGTTGCATTTGTATTGGTGCAACGTATTGGTAGTTCATCATAGGGACTGAGGTTGAAGTCAAGGGGGCTTGTGCTATGAAGTTGAAGGGCATAAGTTGACTAGATACTGCCAAAGGTGGTTGAATGGTGGAATTGGTAAAAGGATAGGTAGTCACTCCCACATTTATAGGCACAAGAGTGTGTGGAGTCGAGACAATCAAGTTTTGATAAGGTGTAGAACTTGGTTGAATTGATTATGGTTGAGGGGTATAGAAATCCTGATGGAGGTAGGTCTAAAAATAGAAGGGGAGGCCAAATCTTGATGATTGGCCATGGTCGGGTTGTTAGTTGAGGCAATGGCTTGGGTGACCATGGGTTGGGTTACGGAGGCTATTGATATATTTTTTGTTTCAACTAAGGAAGTTGGCATCCCAAGAACAGGGTTACCTAAAGAATCTTGCGTTTGGCTTCTCACGAGGTAGTGTTGGAGATCCTTGACATTGAGGTCGAGGAATCTCTTAGAGTCTTGATCCCCTATGCGAACAATAAGTGGTTGGTTTGAGGTTGGAGTACGCTCAGTGTCTGAATGATACTCCATTAGAGGACTTGTTATGAAGGGTGAAGGTGGAAGTGGTTGTTACCTTACATGGTCAACAAGATTTTTAGATTGACAATGTGTCAAAACCATCCAAGGAAAAATAGATTCAGGTTTTAAAAATTGTATGTTTCAACCTCAAAAAACCAAAATTTGTTTTTAACAACAAAAAGGTCAGGTTTTTAGCTTGTTGTTTGAGAAAAAAAATTGACAGTGACTGACATCGGTAAAAAAATTGATGTCAGTGAAGTAAGTTTGCCGATGTCGGTCAGATAACCGATGTCGGTGAAGATCAGTTGCTGACGTCGGTGGAAAAATTGATGTCGGTTACTGTGTATTTCTAGAAACTCAAAAAACTAAAAGTTTTTGGAAGAAAGAAGAAAGTTATGAGTTGTTTTTGGAGCTTAGAATAATGCGTCCTTACCAGCTCAAAAAACTAGATAAAAATAGAAAAGTAGATGAAGGCAAGCAACCTCTAAATGTTAAATTCTTAAGAATAAAATTTAGAGTTGTGTTGGCTTATGCCTTAGAAGAATGTGTTTGGAAATTGGGCTTTTAGAATAGGCACTAAAAGAAGCAGTCTAAGGTTGGTTTAAGGTTGAGTTTTATTGCTCAAAATATATATTAGGTTCCGTACATGGCCTGGTGCTAGGAGCTTGCTCCCCTCACTTAACGAGCCTAGAGACAAGCTGGGTCGCTTAGCCAATATATACTTCCCCTAGAGTTTATACTCTACTAAAGAACAGAGTGGGTTCTCCCCTTGGTAGTGAAGTCCAAGTAGGATTACCATGAAGGGTAAGGTATCCGCTAGGTGGTGAAATCCTAGTCGGGCCTTGTCTCAAGTATATTTAGATGTTTGATTTTATGAATGTGGTCAGGTTGTGTAACATATGTGCACTACAATTTATTCATAATGCGATTTTAATTACTAGATGAGCTAAAAATACATTCAAGCAGGAATGAGATGCAATATATTTTTAACCCAAATTGAAATGTTTTTTTCAGATGCAAACAAGTGGGGAAAAGGTTAAGAGTATGAATTTCACTACTCTAAGATGTAGGAAAAAGGTGACAAGAAGAAAAAGAAAGATTCTTTTTAACTTGTGCTAATGGTGTCTTTCTGAGATAAAGAGATAGAAGAAGGATGCAAGAAGAAATTTTTTCCTAATGCACCTATATGAAAGTTTGTTTTAGAAGAAATGAACCCAAGGAAAACTCCAGGGTCCCACCGGGCGTGCAAGAATGTTTCTACTTGTTTTCGCTTTTTACATTCAGAAGAAATAAGAAACTAAAGTTAAATGGTCAGGGGTTAGATGATACCTGAATGAAGTTGCACACCATATCTAGATGTTGTAGGAGCTCCTCTTTGGCTGTGGAGGATGACACCTATAGATAAGAAAGACTTAAACAAAGAAAATGTTAGATAGATGTATGGTGGACTGCTAAGCAAAGCTTGGTCCTAGAAGTGTAAAGACTTCCTTGAGGGATGATAGTCCACTTATTTGACAAAAGAGTGTTTCTAGAAAGAGAAATAATGAAAGGCTAAAGAAGAGAAATAGATAATGCATACTTGATTCCTGTAATCTACCTCTCACAGTCACCGATGCCAGTTAGTCTACCATTGTCAGTTGGTCAATGTTGCCAACATCGGTTAGGCTGTCGACGTCGGTAGGGGCAATGGGCCTTGATGTCAATGTCGATAGGGGTAATGGGCCTTGGACGGGTCTCAGGGTATGTCTATGATTGATAGAAAGAGTTTGGTAATTTGGAGGTCTGTGTAGGGTTGCAGGGAGGTCAATAGAGTCTTAAGGTGGACAAAGGTAGATGTTATGTGTGAGATGAGGGTCAAGATAAGAAGAAGGCTTTTTATCCTCCCCAGGAAGAAAGCCAAGTTTGGTCTCAATAGTACTTAGAAAATAGCAAATTGACTGATTACTAATCCATTCTAAAGATACTAAAATGAAAGGCAGAAGAATACTTAGCTCTTGCTTGATGATCTACTAGAGGTGTTTGAATGCTTGTACCTATTGTGGCTTGATGCTGAAGACCTCGTGAAATATCCAATCCAATCTGGAGTGAGTTTTACAAAGTTTCTATAGCCAAAAGAGTGATGATAGAATGTTGATGCCTCATCTTAAATCCTACCTTTGATATGCAAGGAGTCGAGGAGCAAGAGAATTCAGATCCTGGGAGTAAGAGAAATCACCTTCAGGGCAAGAGATGAGGTTAGAATTTAGTTTTCAGCAATCGACATCAGTGATATCACCGGTGTCGATCGATGGTTGACTGACGTTGGTGGCTAAAGAATGTGTAAAAATGTTATTTTTAGCCTTTTGCCCATTCTTCCATCTACCAAGTTCAGTTGTCGTTGTTGAACGGTCCAAAGGCGGGTTTAATAAGTGCAAGAATTAGTGGGGGACTTGAAATAGGTCTTAGGTAATTATGATTAGTCATAGGGTGATAAATGGTCGAAGGGAAAGGAATTCAAGGTGAGGTGTTTAGGGGGGATGATTAATTTAAAATAAGTATTTTAAATTAATAAAGTATAAGTTAGGCATGTTAAAGTTAGAAAGGGACCAAGGGGGGGTTGACACTATTTTGGTGTCTACATTCTGCTTAAACCATCCATTTGTCAATCCCTCTATCTAAAATGCTTATTTGTCAATAATAGACTATGGTCCCTCTAGTATTCTTCTAGTTTATATTTCAGTATTTCTAAAATGCATTGGTAATTAGTCCATTGGCTATTTCTGAGTACTGTTGAGACCAAATCTAGTTAACCGACATCAGCGGCTAGAGAATGGGTAAAAAAGCTATTTTTAGCCTTTTGCCCATTCTTCCATCTGCTAAGCTTAGTTGTCATTGTTAAACAGTCCAAAGGTGGGTTTAATAGGTGTGAGAATTAGTGGAGGAGTTGAAATAGGTCTTAGGTAATTATGATTAGTCATAGGTGATAAATGGTCTAAGAGCTAGGAATCCAAGGTGAGGTGTCTAGGGGGGATGATTAATTTAAAATAAGAATTTTAAATTAATATAGGATAGGTTACGCATGTTGAAGTTTGAAAGGGATGAAGGGGGGGTTGACACTATTTTGGTGTCTACATTTGTCCCCTTTTGTCTTGTTGGTTGTTCTGACGAACTGCAAGACAAAAATAGGAGTAAGTTGCCCCAGGTATGGGATAAGGTGTAGGTTGCCCCAGGTATGAGATGAGGTCATTTTTGTTCTGTTGGTTGTTTTGATGAACTGCAAGACAAAAATAGGAGTAAGTTGCCCAAATTATGGGATAAGTTCATTTTTGTCCTGTTGATTGTTCTTATGAACTGCAAGACAAAAATAGTAGTAAGTTTCCCTAGTTATGGGATGAGGTATCCCCCCTCAAAGTGGGATTCGAGGGAAGGTAACTTGATATCGAGTGCTAATTTGATAGGTAGTGGATGTGTATGGTGAAGTTTGAGTGTGAACACTGTAAAAGTTGAGATTGCGCGTATACCACTTCATGTGATAGTCTGGCTAAATTATCGCAGGTAAGGTTGAGGAGTGCTAAAATTGAAGTAACTAGGCCCCAACTTTTAGTCGTAGCTAATTGGGTTATTTTATCTAAGATGTAGCTCTAATGGTCATCATGTTCCAAGTATCTCAGGCTCAGGAAGTGCTCTTGAAAAACACAAAAATGTGACAAGTAGTGGGGATCAACTGGAGCGCGATCTAATACTTGTGAGGGTCGTGGACAATTTGCTAACTATTCGTGAGGTAGCATATGCAATCAAAACAACCAAGGCATAGTTGTCTCAAAAGTGGTCATGGTCTGAGGAGATAGTCATGATCTCCAAGGTCATTGGTTGAGTTGGGTTGAGTCATGGTATAATCTCAAGTGGCATGTGTTGTGGTCAGGGAGATGTATGTGATCTCCAATGTGCCCCATGAGAAGTTTAGGTAACTCATTCAGTGTCAGGGCTAATTGTTTGGTCATGATTTTGGGTTGGCATAGATAATTGGTGTATTAGATGGACAGATGAAGGAATGGCTGAGCTAATCTTAGAAGACCCCATGTCAACTCAGTGCTGCCTACATAGCCCCTATTTGAAGGGCCTCAGGCCAATGTAATTCTCCCAAAAGGGAGAAAGAGGGTCAATTATGGATGTGGGTTGGAAAAGGTAATATGGTTTGTCCATCAGGTAGGTGAACAAATGAATGGCTGACGTCATTAGGGAGATGAACAGGTGAATGGATGGCCGACGTCATTAGGGAGATGAACAAGTGAGTGGATGGTCGATGTCATTAGGGAGACTAATGGGCAAATGGCTGAGCTAACCCTAGAAGATTTTGTGTTAACTGAGTGCTGCCTACATATCCCCTATTTCCAGGGCCTCAAGCCAATGTAGTTATCCCAAAAAGGGAGGAATGGTCAAAGAGGTTGATAGGTTTTTTTGGTCAGGTTAGTGTCTGTTAGCATGTCCCATATGTGTGATGGTACATGCTTGAAATGATGAAGGGTATGATGATGTTACAGCCTTTTCCATATTAGGTGATGGTGTATTCTGTAACATTGGTTGTATGGGTTTTCATCCCTAGCAATTTTCCATATTTATGATGGTGTATGCTAAAAATGAAATGAGTATGTTCATGCTTCAACAAGTAATGGTTTATGCTTAGCATAAATTGTGTGGTCGATAGTTTCCATGTGTATTGGTTTCCATAAAAACTAGTGTGAATAGGCTATGATAATGTTAGTGGTCTGAAAAAAGGTTTGGTTGGTTTGGTTGGGTTTTGGTTTGGTTGTATGTGACCAAGGTGTAAGAAGTGAAAGGCACGTTGCTCCTTCATTAACAAGGACAATAATGATGGCATAGATAGGGTTTTTTCAAATAAAAGCCATGTTCATGCATTATGTCGTTGACCATTGGTTGTGTTAGAGAAGTATTCGAGTCAATTAACATTAAGTGAGCTCAAAATCCCTTGAGTATGTTGGGGTGATAGGTTTGATGATGGGATATGTGAGGATAGCGTAACCATTTTTATCAAGGATAACTTTGCCCCTTTTATAGGTGACCCTGAGAATGACTATAGGCAAGCCCATGACTTAATAGCTTGTCAGTCATTTTTTTTTGGTAGACTGATCAATGCGGGAAGTCTACGTGGGGATGTTGTTTTGTTTTGTGGTCATATATGAAGCTGATCGATGTGGGAAGCTTCTGAGAGAGTGATATTTGTATCAAAATTTGGACATAGCCATCCTTCGAGGGATTGGTCTATATTTTGGTTTGTATGTTTGGAGGTCTTTGAATAGCTGTCCTTCAAGGGAGCAGTCTATCAATTATAGCAATTATGTAGCTGTCTTTCGAGGGAGCAGTCTACATCTATAGTTTATGACCTTTGAATAGGCATCCCAATTTTATGTTTTGTTTTTGACTGAATTTTTGGTCATGAACTTGACTATATAGGTTTAAGGGTTTCCCTTTTATTAGGACAAAGCATTCATGCTTAACAAAAGGGTTGACTAATGTAGGGAAAAAGGGTTAAAGGGAATAGGATTGATGGGGGTTGCTCAAGGGATGAGCTTAAGTTAAACGTCAAGTGAATGATTACCTGACTAATAGTAAAATGGTCAAAGATGCAAGGCATTAAGGGGCTCAAGTTCTAGTCAACCTTCGAAAGAAGATAGATGATAAGTCCCTGATCTATGCCTGTGCATTATGATGTAAGGTCTGAGTCAATTAGGATAAAACTTGACCCATTTGCTTCTTTCCATATTGGTCATGTGTTAAAGATGATTAAGAAGTTGGTTGATGTTTGGTTGAGGTCGTGATAGTTAGTATAAAGTTGAATTCCCCCAGTCACTTTTGTGACAGGGACAATGTTTGTCACCCATTGTGGATAATCAATGAGTTGGATAAATGAGATGAAGAGAAGATGTTGAAGCTCCTCTTTGATAAGGAGTACAATGCAAGGATGCATCCTATGAATATTTTTCCTGATAGGCTTGATTATAGAGAGCGAGATCCTGATCTTCCAAGTTGGAGGTTGGAATTTCAGAATGACTGAAAGTGATGGAGGCAATGGTGGGTGATGTTTTGACAAAAGTAGCCAGTGGTTGGGGGTCTCTAGGTTGGACCTCCACTACTTTTAAAGCTTTGATTAAAGCTTGACGATGTTATGGAGAGCTTTGAATGAGGTCATACAAGGACATCTTCACAGGGGTTTGGTGAATTTGTTTCACTTTGGAGTCATGAAGTGGCTTCAAAGATGTTGGATGGGATGTGCCCAAGATTGAAATCTTGGGTTTTGGTGGTTGAGGAGGATTGATGAATGGATATGTTTGAGGGATAAAAACCTTCTCTTTCCCTTTATCCTTCATGGTTTGTGACCTATTGGCCACATTGATGGTGTTGATTTCAAACAAAGGGGGACAAGGTGGTAGAGAAACCACAGTCTTGCGTTGAGATCTCGATTTAGGTGATGAGGTTTGAGAGGCATGTGATGGTGTCGATGGTTTGTTGAAAAAGTGGTCAAGAGGATCCTTAATGAAAAGGGTGTCCTTTTTTATGTGTTGACAAATGACAACTTTAAGAGTGCAGCAATGCTCAGTGTTGTGCCTAGTTGTGTAATGATACGCACAAAATTTAGTGTCGTCGAACCAATATGGTTTTGATTTGAGAGTTGATGAGTGTGAAGGTGAAGAGGTTTGGGAGACATGGGATAGTAGTTTGTTAAAGTGGTCCTTAATAAGAGTTCCCTTTTTCAAATGTTGATGGATGATAACCTTAAGGGTATAGCAATGCTCGATATCATGTCCAGGTGTGTGATGATACGCACCAATTTGAGTGTCATCGAACAAGGATGGTTTTGGTCTAAGAGGTTGATATGGCTTAATTGGTGGGATAATGATGCTAGAAGACTACAATAATTGGTGTAACAGTGACGCATAAGAACCCACTAATGGCTTTGCACTCGTTGTTGTAGTTGGGGTTGACAACTCTTGTTTAGGAGTTGTTGGAGGAATGTTTTGTACCATCTTTTTGTTTGGCAGTGTGGCCAAATGCGTAGATGACACTTTTGTGGTAGGAGGTGTTGGATGTTTTGAAAGAGGTATGTGTTTGTTAGGTGTTGGATGTAATGGAAGTGTTTTGCCTTTGTTAGGTGTTGGAGTTGGGAGCACTCCTATTAAGGTGGATGGATGTGGGCCCAAAATAGAGGACAATGATGATGGTGGGGGAGGAGTTCTCTGGCGTGGTTTAGTAGCCTTCTTTAGTTTGGAGCGAGGACCACTATTGTGTGGGGCAAGGTTCAAATCGACCTTCACTTGTGGGTGAGGGAGATTTGATATAGGATGCACACCGAGAGATTTAATCAGTCTCGATATGGTGGAAGCTTACGAGGGTTTGGGCAATTGTGAGATGGAAAATGTGTCAGACTCAGCAATCACGAGCCAAAGGTGAGAAAAAACCATCACCGGATCTTCCTTGACTGAAGTGGGTGAAGTGGTGAGTGCTTCTCTCGGTGGAGAAGGGATTGGAGAATGTGGCTCTTCGAGAGAGCAGAGCGTCGGGATGGTCATGGTTTCGATGTGTGATCGAGTGGGAAAAGGATGATCCCCCATTGTTGATAAGAAGGATGAGGGCAAGGCAGCTGACATTGGTGTCGTCAAAGCATCCTCCAATATGGGAGAAATCAAAGTAGACTCTCCTACATGTGAAAAGGGGCTGGATGGAGGACTATCCTCCATTTGTGGAAGATAAATAGGAGAAGAAGGATCTTTTACCTGTGGTGGACTAATAGGAAAAGAAGGCTCTTCTACCTATAGCAGACAAATAAGAGAAGAAGGCTCTTCTACCTATGGTAGACAAATAAGAGAAGAAGGTTCTTCTACCCGTGATGGAAAAATAGGTTGATTAACCTCTTTAGACTGTGGGAGAGGTTGGTTAGGAATGATAGGAAAGACCGTGTTGACTATGTGTATATTGCATTTTTGAAGGTCATCGGCCATGGTTTGAACATTATTTTGACTAGGGGGATGATTAGGGAATGGTTGCCTAAAGATGTCTATGTTTTGGTTAGCCGACACATTTGGGTTATCCAAAACAAGATCCCCCTTGTCTACCATGTCCTAGACAATGTTTTTGAAGGTTTTGCAGTTGTTTATGTCATGACCGTTGACACAATGATAGTTACAGAAGTCATTTTCCCTATAACATGTAGGGATGGCTTTTGAGGGGTCAAATTAGGGTGGTTAGATTTGAGGGAGATTGAGGACCCCCTTCTTGACTAGTTTATCCAACATGGAAGCATATGATTCTCCTATTGGAGTATATTAACGATGTACATGCCATTGTTGGAATTATCTTGTGATGTAGTCTGATGTGGAAGGTTGAGATTGGTTGGTTGTTGTTGAAGATGATGGTCTAACAACCACAACATTTGTCGACCCCTCAGACTTGGAGTGGGAAGAAGAAGGTCTGGAAGAAGAAGGGTCATTGGCTTTTGCATTAGTATTTGTGCTACACAATTTGACCTTATCTTCTTCGATAGCACAGAGTTCAAGCTTCCTGGCCATGGTGAAAGCTTCGTCAAATGTGTATAATGTTTGGACCCACAAAGAAGATGAGATGTGCTTGGCACATGCTTGTGAAAAGAGCTCAATGAACTCAGGTTAAGGTAAAGAAAAGGAGAGTTGGTTGATTAAAATTCTCCATCGAGCAACGAAATCAGCTATTGATTCATTGTCGAATTGTCTAATAGAATATAGGTCTATGATGGAGACCTTTTTAGTGATGTTGATTGAAAAGTGGTCGAGGAATATTTGGGCAAGTTGAGTGAAGGAAAATAGAGAGTGACTGGTAATAGAACTATACCAATCGAGGGCAGCACTAGAAAGCAACATGGAAATGTGTGTAGTAATAACGCATCATCATGTGCTATATGGTAACAAGCGTGTCTAAATGCTCATAGATGTTGTTGTGGGTCCTCTTTACTCTGAAAGTGAGTAAACTTGGGAAGTTCCCACTGACTAGGAAATGGTCAGATTGGGACTGAAGGATGAATAGGTTCATTACATATTTGTTCATATGAGAGAACATTTCTTGAACCCAAAACAAATGTCTCAAGATTAGACACCTTATCCATCAACATCTTGATTAGATCAATTGATGGATTTGTAGGTGGGGCACCCCCTAGGTTGTAAGGCATTTGGAAGGTGTTAGGTGGAATGTATGACATAGTTGGTTGCACTTGTATAGGCACAACATATTGGTAACTAGTCATAGGGACTGATGTTGAAGTCAAGGGCAGTTGTGTCATGAAGCTAGAGGGCACAACTTGACTTGATGTCGCCAAAGGTGGTTGGATGGTGGCAACACTAGCCGAAGGATAAGTAGTCACTCTTGTATTTATGGGTGCAAGAGTAGGTGGGATGGAGATAATTAAGTTTTGCAATGGTGTAGAACTTTGTTAAATGGTTTGTGGTTGAAGGGGTACAGAAACCCTAATGGAGTTAGGTCCAAAAATAGAAGGAGAGGCCACACTTTGAAGATTGGTCATGGTCGGGTTGCTGGTCGAGGCAATGGCCTAAGTGAGTATGGGTTGGGTAGCAGATGGTGTTGTCATTGCCACTTCAACCAAGGAAGTTGGCATCCCATAAATAGGATTCCCTAAAAGGTCTTGCATTTGGCTTCTTGTAAGATAGTGTTGGAGAGCCTTGACGTTGAGGTCAAGGAATCTCTTGAAGTCTTGATCCCCTGCGGGAACAATAGGTGGTTGGTTCGAAGTTGGAGTACACTCAGTGTCTGAAGGATACTCCATTAGAGGACTTGGTATGAAAGGTGAAAGTGGAAGTGGTTGTTTCCTTGTGTGGTTAATAAGAGTTTTGGTTTGACTACTTGTTAAAACCATCCAAGGCAAAATAGATTTAGGTTCTAAAAACTATATGTTTTAGCCTCAGAAAACCAAAATTTGTTTTTAATAGCAAAAGGTCAGGTTTTTAACTTGTTGTTTGAGAAGAAATTTTTTTGACAGTGACCGACGTCGGTAGAAAAATTGATGTCAGTGAAGTTAGTTGCCGATGTCGGTTAGATAATTGATGTCGGTGAATATAAGTTGCCGACGTCGGTGGAAAAATTGATGTCAGTTACCGTCTATTTCCAGAAACTTAGAAAACTAAAAGTTTTTGGAAGAAAGAAGAAAGTTCTGAGTTGTTTTTTGGAGCTCAAAATAATGCGTCCTTACCAACTCAAAAACCCAGATAAAAATAAAAAAATATATGAAGACAAGAAGTCCCTAAACGTTAAATTCCTAAGAATAAATTTTAGAGTCGTGGTGGCTTATGCCTTAGAAGAGTGTGTTTGGGAAGTTGGACTTTTAGAATAGGTACTAAAAGAAGTAGTCTAAGGTTGGTTTTGGGTTGAGTTTTGGTGCTCAAAATCTGTATTAGGTTCCGTACGTGGCCTGGTGATAAGAGCTTTCTCCCCTCACTTCACCAGCCCAGAGACAAGCTGGGTCTCTTAGCTAATATATACTTCCCCTAGAGTTTATACTCTGCTAGAGAACAAAGTGGGTTCTCCCCTTAGTAGTGAAGTCCAAGTGGGATTACCAGGAAGGGTAAGGTATCCGCTAGGTGATGAAATCCTAGTCAGGCCTTGTCTCAGGTATGTTTAGATATTTAATTTTGTGAATGTGGTCAGGTTGTGTAACATATGTGCACTACGATTTATTCATAATGTGTTTTTAATTACTAAATGAGCTAAATATGCTTTCAAGCAGGAATGAGATGCAATATATTTTTAACCCAAATGGAAATGTTTTGCCAAGATGCAAAAAAGTGAGGAAAAGGTTGAGAGTATGAATATCACTACTCTAAGATGTAGGAAAAAGGTGACAAGAAGAAAAAGAAAGATTCTTTTTAACTTGTGCTAATGGTGTCTTTTCAAGATAAAGAGATAGAAGAAGGATGCAAGAAGAAAATTTTTCCTAATGCACCTATATGAAAGTTTTTTTTTAGAAGAAATGAACCTAAGGAAAACTCCAGGGTCCCACCGGGCATGCCAAAATGTTTCTACTCATTTTCACTTTTTACATTCAAAAGAAATAAGAAACTAAAGATAATGGTCAGGGGTTAGATGATACCCAGATTAAGTTGTGCACCATATCCAGATGTTGTAGGAATTTCTCTTTGGCTATGGACGATGACACCTATAGATAAGAAAGACTTAAACAAAGAAAATGTTAGATAGATATATGGTGGACTACCAAGCAAAGCTCGGTCCTAGAAGTGCAAAGACTTCCTTGAGGGATGACAGTCCACTTATTTGACAAAAGAGTGTTGCTAAAAGGAGAAATAATGAAAGGATAAAGAAGAGAAATAGATAATGCATACCTGATTCCTGCAATCTACCTCTCATAGTCGCCAATGTTAGTTAGTCTGTTGTCATTGGTTGGTCAATGTTACCGACGTCGGTTAGGCTGCTGACGTTGGTAGGGGTAATGGGACTTGATGCCGATGTCGGTAGGGGCAATGGGCCTTGGATGGGTTTCAGGGTATGTCTATGGTCAATAGAATGGTCTGGGAGATTCAAAAGGGTTGTACAGGGATGCAAGATAGTGAACAGAGTCTTAGGAAGGACAAAGGTAGAGGACAAGGGTGGAAGGAGAATAAGGATGAGAGGAAGGCTTTTCAGCCTTTCCAAGAAGAAAGTCAGGTTGTCTCAATAGTACTCAAAAATAGAAAATGGACTAATTACCAATGCATTTTAAAAATATTGAAATATAAACCAGAAGAATACTTAGCTCTTGGTGAACCAGAAGTGTAGAAGACTTGTTTTCATTATGGCCGATGCCGAAGACTTCGTGCAATGTTTCAATTAGGTATGGAGTGACTGATGTAGAGTTTCTTAGCCTGGAGAGTGCTGATAGAATGTTGATGCCTCATCCCAAAGCCTGACTTTGATTTTTTAGAGTCTAGGAGAGAAAGAATTCAGATTCTGGGCAAGATAATTAGCATTCGAGCCTCCAGCCGAGGTCAGAATTTAGTTTTAAGCAACCGATGTCAACGATTCCACCGGCATCAGCTGATGGTTAACTGACGTTGGTAGCTAGAGAATGGGTAAAAAGGATATTTTTAGCCTTTTACCTTTTCTTCCATCTACCAAGCTCAGTTGTCATTGTTAAATGGTCCAAAGGTGGGTTTAATAGGTGCAAGAATTAGTGGGGGAGTTGAAATAGGTCTTAGGTAATTATGATTAGTCATAGGTGATAAATGGTCTAAGAGCTAGGAATCCAAGGTGAGGTGTCTAGGGGGGATGATTAATTTAAAATATGAATTTTAAATTAATAAAGTATAGGTTAGGCATGTTGAAGTTAGAAAGGGACCAAGGGGGGGTTGACACTATTTTGGTGTCTACAGTTGGCTACACTTTGCATTCAACCTCATAAAGATTTGTTTGATGTTTTGGATAATGTGTGTGGATAGATCTATCAGTACTTATGAACATATATCTATTGTTCCATTCATTTTATTAATTTATTGGATTGGACATGTGCTCCAATTTTACATTTATCTATTGTTATCATTTGACATTATGTTAGATTATTATCTATCTACATGATGACTTTTATTTTCACACTATCTATTTCTTATGATGTCCTTTTGCCTTCTTATGTGTTCTTATGAATTATTTTTCATACTATCATATTTTATTTTCTTGATTTCATTTCTTATGGTTATCTTGTTCTTCTTTTTGCATGATTATTTTTCTATCTTATCTCTATATGCAAAAATAATTATTATTGTGACTTGGTTCTACAAACCCTATTCCCTTTAGTCATTTCCCATTTACCAAGTGATCAATTAGTAAATAATTTTATCTCATTTCACTTTCCTTTTATAGGTCCACTTTAGATCTTCTTTATTCCCCTTTATTCCTTATCACAAACTAAGCATACACATGGTTGAGACTCTTTGATAACATTTTAGTTCATCATTAAGCCTAAGTGTTCTAAACTATCATATCTTTGATACTTAGCTTCCTTTAGCCAAATCCTAAAGCTCATTTTTGTGCATCACTCTATCTCTCAGTTGGTCATTCCAAGTCTATATAGAGGATGAATCTTAAAAATCCTTGAAATATACAAAATCTAAATAATTTAACAAAAGGCAATGATCTCAAAAGATAACATTTAAAACTTTCAAAATTAAAATCACACTAAAAGATGTGATTACAAGAACATATTCTATCTCCAATCAAAGCTCAAACTCCATAGTTGGCCTCATACTAGAGTTAAGGTCCATTGGGGTGTGATAGGCTAGTAGATTGGAATAGAAGAATTCAAATTAATTTTAGTTTTACCTACTTTCTCATGCAAGTACCCAATTTTGTAGTAGATTGATGGATCTGTAAGGGGTCCTAAGGAGTGGGGAACATGTTGTGGGAATGTAGGTCCATTTTAATTTTCTTGTTCTATCTACCAATATCAGTTGATCTTAGTAACACACATATTTTCCTACAAAATTTTGTTCTATAGTGAATAGGTATCCACTGTATATTGATGGTCATTAGTCATTTAGTATCTTTTCATTCCTTAGCATGCCTCTTAACTTCTAAGTTATTCTCATTCGATGCCTATGTTATGATTTTTTCATTATCTTTTTCACTCCTTACAATCCCTAATATTTCCACTTGAGAAATATTGTTTTGTTTATTAATCACTCCTCTAGAGATTCCAGTTGTGAGGTGTAGTGTAATACCATTGATAAGACTTGGAATTCCTCATAAATTACCAAACATTCACATTATCCTACCATTTTATCATATTTTACCATTGTTTCCACCACATTGTTGTTCCCTTTGTGAGTTACAGTGTAAGACCACGAATAGGACCTAGCCTTCCCAACAAAATTTTATAATACCCAAGTCACACCAAAATTACATGTGTCAAATATGAGATAATTTGTGATTGATTGCGAGTTACACATCATTGACATGCTTCCCATCTTGACTTAGTATGTTTTATGCTTAATTTGATTATATTTCACTTTTATCTTCTTATTTTTTGATTGCATGTAAGAATTCAACCATTTTTCTTAAGTTTTTCATACTTCCAAACTTGAATTAGTCTGATCAATTTAAGGACCATTTTTTCCAATTTTGTTTATCTTTTGTACTTCCCAACGTGATTTAATATTATTGATTGACTTAATTGATTTTTATTTATTCTATTTGTCTTTCACATGATTTCTATTTTATTACATTTTTGTCATACTTCCCAATGTGATTTAGTGTGATTTTACTTGTTTTAATTTGGTTTACAATCTTTTCAATGGTTTAAACACACGTTTTGCCATTTTTACCATCCTTTTTGGTTTCTTATACTTATTAATTTTTGTTACTACACATTTCCCATCATGAAAAATTATGTAGTACATTTGATTACTTACATTTCCTAAACTTTTTTGCTTGTTTCTTTGTAACCATGCTTGTGTTATACATAATGCTATAAAATAAAAAATAACTCATATATTTACTATAGTGTATACAAAAAAATCAAATCACATGTGCTATAATAAATATATCCATGCATCGACAAACAAAACCAAACGTATAACCACATAAGATCAACATCCAACTATCAAAATTAGATATCTATATATATCTCATGTGTTTTTGTTACAAAGTACAAAAATAGATGGCTCCAACACTATGGCTAGGCCTCATCCTATATATCTCATGGACTATCCACACTACCCATAGATGCCTTAATCTAAATAATCTAATGAAACACTGTAAAGAGGTTGTCTAAGATCTCAGTCCTGATAACTACACTTGTAGATGCACCTCTTAGGTTTTTACCTATCATAATTAGGTCATGGTCACTAGATGTGTCACTCCCTCCTATTTTATATATGTCATGGTAGCTAAATGCATGAGTCTCTCTTGAGCTAGATTCTACCATGCTTGAGTCTCCCTTGCACCCACCCCTATTAGTGGATGCACCCCCTCTATATGTATTTGTAACTACCTTGTGTCCTCTCCTACTAATATAAACTAACTCACCCAAGCTGGGGAAGATGGTACCATGGGATCTTCTAGTGTATCTAGGTCATATGGCATCAATAACTCATCTAGGATATCATGGAGTAATTCTCTCACTAGAAACCCCCACTTGATATCCTCCTCTTTAGTATTTGCAAAATGCCAACTAAAAATATGTTAGACCATAGATATATCTCAAAAACTATCTATTTATAATCTATGAAATGAAATCCTATACAAATAGTATTGTAATTTCAAATCATAAAACAAAATTCAATCACATCATCCCTATATCAATATCAATAATCAAAATCTTCACATCTACTCGATCATCAAACACATTTTCTCCATCAACCCATCCTCTGAGCACCTCATCCATGGGATTCCTCCTAACTAATGTAAATATTTGGGTCACCACATATGCCCATCTTAATCCTCACCTTAGTAGTGTCTCTATTAATTAGCTCTGCTCTAGCCTAATTGATGGGTTATCCTAGATGACCACCCTCCATGCTCTCTCTTATTACTGACATCTTCATTAGTGATGTGCCTAGTGTGTTCATATCTCCTCTTACTATGGTGTTAGTTATGTCTCATGTGGCACCCCTACATCCACATCCATCTCCTTTTTAACTACCTCTTATAATTATTGAACTATCCATGACCTATCTCATCATGGTCTGAGCTATAATCTCATAATTGGTGGTCCTCTTCTCCTCTACCCCTAAGCTCTCATGTATGTCTAACCCAAAATTTAGGCACTACTATAGGTGTCATTGGGTGAGGGATTTTGAATTTCCCTGTAAATTATGCCAATGGATGCAACTCTACCCACCATGTGTAGTGACCCATGATCTGATCTTATGCTAGCATTGGCTTTATTATCCTCTAGCTCAACCACACTACTAGAATGTGTGTGTATGGTTGAAACACTATATCTCCTCATCTAAATTTCTATAATACTAAAACATGTGGTACAATCCATGTCACTTGATATTATCTTTAGTGTGTAACCTTAGGTGATTTATCATTGATTGCATGGGCTAACCCAATTGGTCATTACATCAAAAACTTATCATGTATCTACGCACTCAGTAAAATTACTAGTCCCATCTTCTTCTATCATTTGGATAGCATCCCATACATATCATGTATTATATGTACATAGATGATAGATCCTATGTCATATAATTCCCTTTATTTTAAGATAGACCTACACAAGGATATTGTGTACATTGGTACATTACCATCTAGCTTGTGACATAACACTTGTGTTGTCATAATCCCTATCACAACCTTTTGGATGTCAAGAATATGTGTTATATAGATGTTGAATGGGATTACCATCAAACTTTGGTAAATATTATCTGATCCTATCTCCCACATGACTAAGGCTCACCTCTCCTCCTACTCATCTAGTATCCTTGTGATCATTGTTGTCTCTCATATCAATAATCCAAGTAGTATATGGACATCCTTTAATATGATACCCACCTCTATGGTATCCCCATCCAATTCCCATTGTAATGTATTGGTAAAGTGTTCCCAAGATTCTAGGAACATGACCACTAAATCTACACTCAGTGGGATGTATCACATCTCCATGATACCTCCCAATCCTAGTGTCACCAACTCGGCATGATCCTCATCTATCAGGCCCTCTATTAAATTCAATAACCAGTTCATGTCCACCAGTCTATAAAATTTTGGATTCCCCTACAATCATAAAATAATAAAATATGTATTAGATCTCCATGTCATTTATATTAAAAATACATTCTTTTTCAAATTTTAACAAAAAATAGCTTAATTTACCTTAACCTATTCATTTTTTGTTGATTCATCCTTTTTAACCTATCAGCCATTTTAGTACTCAATCAAGCATTCTAGGCCTTTCTAATCATATTTTAGCCTATTTCATTCATTTTCATACTATTCTAGTCACTTAATGAACCCTAAGTTGACCAAATAGTACCCATTTTGACCATTTTACATTACCAAATTGAATCAACCCTTTCATTTTTCCCCTTAGTGCTCTATTGACAAATCTAGTTCAAACAACTAAGTCAGAAAACATGTAATAAGTCGATAGTTTATGTCCAACTAATTAGGTCAACCCATACCTACTAGGTTAACCCTATTCCAAAACTAAAAATTTCTTACTAGGTTAACTGGGTTGACCTAGTATAGTTTTACCTTGTCGACACTTTGACCAAGTGTCTTCCTACTTTTTAGCCCTTCTTCTGCTAATTCCTTTCAACCCATTTCTCTATTTGACCTCTAGTTTATGTAGTATATTATATAGGTTCATTCCAATTTATATATTTGGTTTAAGTTTCAAATTAATATTAAACACTTAATTTCAACCAAAATGCTTAAAATAGAGTTCAAATTCTCAGTTGTCTACCTGTATTGTACCTTCTATAATCGCTAGGCCTCATCCTCATATCGCCTATAATCTCCTTTCCATTTTATCTTTATGGGTTATCTTTAATCCCTTTATATCTATATTTTTTCAAAATAACACATTGATTTCTTTTCCCTCTTTTTTATCCTTCCTAGTCATAGTAATTTACACTTCAAAAATTTACTGTTAGATTTCTTGTTTTCCTCATATCTTTGTTTCTACTAACTCTTTTTCCAAACTATAAAACTTTATAGAATATAGAATTCATAGAGAATTTTTATAACTATAATATTTATTCATTTCAAAAACTTATATGTTTTACTCTTTTTATGCTAACCTCTATACGTTAACATAATGTTATTCACATTGGATGCCTTCACACTTACTGCATCTCCTTCTTTATTTACAACACTAAGGTAATTAAAGGTATGTTTTTTTAAATTGTTTCATTTCATTTATCTTATTTTTTACTTATTTTACTTTACTTAGCATTACCATTATTATCTTCATGTTCTTTTCTTGAAGCACCATCCCCTATTACACTCATGTGACACATGATGAACTTCATGTGGGGCATATGTATACACATAATATTTTCAAACTTTTATAATTTACTAACACTTTTTATATTTCATTAACCTATTGATTCTCAATCTTTATTAGTGCATGCCTTAATGGGTGTACTAGGAAAGGGGTGGATAGATCATTGGTACTTCACATGATTATTGTCCCTTTTGTCACTTGCTATCTACACTCTAGTCTCCTAAAAAGCATTTACCTAAGATTAGTCTCCCATTTTCACCCTCCTCCAGTATTTTACCAACCTCATCTATTCTTTACCTATCATGATTTCACTTTCACATATTTTTAGACTATGTTAGCTAGGTCAACCTATGTTTTTGGCATTTACCCACACAATCGACATAATACACTTTCAACATTGTCAAAAACATTACTAGGTCAAATGAGTCAAGCCTGTCATCTTGAATGTTCATGAAGGTATTGGGTTAGGTTTAACTCTACGTACTCATTAATTTTGGTCATTATTAAGAGAGAAGAGAAGAAGATATGTGAAGAAGTGAATATACACATTTGTTTATTGACCATTGTACTTGGGGAGCAAGCTTAGATTTTTATAATTTATTTGGAGATAAGGATCTTGTATTTTGGATAACTATTTTAGATACATTGATAGGTTGTATATCATAAAAATTATTTTTCCTTTTCATCCTTACATACCACAACAACCTCTTATAAAGCACCTTGGCCAAGGGAGAGATTGACGCTCGGTGGGTTCATCTTCAAACATAAGTATTCCTAACTTTGTTCTTCCTTTGTAAGAGTATATAGATAATGCATTTTTACTTCTCTCCCATGTTTTAGGATTATGTATATATTTACATGAGTATACATCTTTTATACATGTTTACTTTTGTTGTTTATTATCCCCACTTTATGCCATAAGCTTCGGTGAGCACTAGATTAGGAATTTATTTTACTTGTTTATTAGTTTAGTGAATATGAAGACTTAGGAACCCCTTATGGTTGTTGCATGATTTTATTTAGATTAGAGGCTTTGAAACCATATCTAATTAGGTTATTGTGATAAGATATCCCCTAATTAGGTCTGATGGATCCCCATCTTGGTCATGTTCTCAATTATGTAATGTATCCCCAATTAGAATTATAAGTAGGATATATCTTCTCTAAGTTACAATTGATTTGTAGATCTCTTATATTTATAATTACATATAGAATCAATCTAAAAAAATTTCTTAAACAATCTCACTTAAACAATCATAGATCATTTAGATAAGCATGTATATCTTAACAAATATAATCACCAATCCACAAGAGCATACAACACATGAACATAATATGTGTATACACATAATATTTTTAAATTTTAACAAATACTAATGCTTTAAATATTGAAGAAACCCATCAAGACTCAATCTCTTTGAGTGCACACCCTAAGGGGTGCATCAAGAAAGGGGTGGGCAGACCTTTTGTGTTTCATAGGATTATTGTCCTTTATTGCCACATTATTTCGAATCCAACCAGCTCTTAAAACCATTCCATAAGTTATTAATCCTCCCTTTCATAATATTTCAATATTTTTCCTCTTTCCATCCCTCTTTTCTTCAAATTAATCCCCTTTCACTAGTTGATTGTACTAGATTGACTAGGTCAACCATGTACTATTTCAATAGATTTTCACTTAGGAGCTATGTTAGCTCTTTGTTGACCTTTCTCGAGACCTCATGAATAATTATTTGAAAATGTATAGGGTCGAATAGTTTGAACTTATATAGCTGACATATTTGGAAATATTTAGGGTTAATTATACCTATAAATACAAGATCATTTCATCATTATTTTAATATGCAATCAAGAGTTATTATTCGCTAATGCTTCTTTACAATCTACTCTTCCACTATTCTACTTGAGGAGTCTTAGTTTAGGGTTTATACTTAGAAAATATTGTATGATGTATAAGTCTTGGGTGCTTTGGCCTTTCTTAGTGATCCTTAAAAACCATAAAAACCTCTTTCTAAGCCCCTTTGGCCAAGAGAGAGATCGAGTCTTGATGGGTTCACATTTAGGTAAGTATTCTCTAATTTTACTCCTCTCTTTAGTAGATAGAAGTATAATAAGTATTATCTCGAATAATATTACTCTTCATATTCCATGTATTAGGGTATTTCTCATACTTATCTTAATTGAGATTCTCTTATACATGTTTTGATTATTTACTAATCCCCCACTTTGTGCCACAAGCTTAGGTGAGCACTAGATTAGATTTACTTTCGTGTTATTATATTTAAGTGAAATATTAAACCTAGGACTCTTTTACGGTTATTTCATGATTGTGTTAGATTTTAGGCTTTCAAACAATTCATAGTATGGTGTATTATGATAATTAATCCCCTAATTAGGTCTAGCAGATCCCCATATTGGTCATGTTCCTACTTAACAAATGTATTCCCAATCAAAAGTGTAGGTATGTTCTATCTTCTCTGAGCTAGGATTAATTTATAGACATGATGCATTTATGATAACATACATTCTGGTAAACCTGAACTAAACTAACCCTTTTAGGATTTGTTCACTTATTTTATTCTTTTATCATTATTTTTTTCATATATTTTCCATACTGGGTTGATTACATTGACCTAGTTCTAACTTTTGTATGCAAATTTTTAGGTACAGGCTACTAGATCGACTAAGTCAACTGAGTATAGGTTCTCATATTTTTATACATCTAGTCCAAAATACTATGTCAACCTAGTTAACCATGTATACTTTTAGGCATCTTATTCAACATTCTAGGTCAACCTAGTCAACCCTGTACAGTTTAGGCACTCGAAAATAGGTTTCTATAAAGTTTGATCAATGTTAGTAGAATTTTCAAGTATTTTGCAAGGTTATTGAACATCAATATTCCTTATATACATATTTAATCCACCAAGGTTCCTTTTTATTCTTTGTATCTCTTTACTTATATTCTTTCTTTTCATAGATTGCAGTCTTTAAAACTACCCTTGTATAGTAAATTGGATCAACTCTATCGACCTAGTTTTGTATTATGTGTGTTTTTTCGATAACTAGGTCAACTCTATCGACCCTATTCATTTTCATACCTTTGATTATATAGAGTATATGTGAAATTTTTTACCCTATTCTATATTTTTTGCATACACTATCATTAAATATGACATTATTTCATGTTTCAAAGTTGGAATTAACCCTTATATGCTAGTAATTAACTCACACTTTCATTCCTTGTTATTTGCCTAATTAGAAAAGATCACATATTTTAATTAGGTGGTTTCCAATAAATCATTTAGTTTCACTATTTTATATTTTATACACACATAACCAAATCAAAAAATCTAAACAAACATTTTAACATTTGACTACTAAAGGCCAACATACTTGGATTTCATCAGCAAAGGGAAAGCCGACTTGATGTTCTGATCAAGTATAAAGCATGGTTAATGGTATATTATAGATAATAACCCATCACCATTATAATTTAGGTGTGTGAATTGAGAGAGTAGGTACCAATACCAAGCTTTTATCATTACCACTATAAATCCCATTCAGCCCAAACTACCATAAAGCATCCTTAGATTGTTTTCTAGTTCCTTGGTTACAACCAACTTCCTCTCACATATAAAAACATATTATAATAATCTAATAAAAAATTAGGTTGACCATTTAGTTATCTCTTTACATTCCAAGTTTATTGCTTGCTCTTTGCTCAATTTTATGTTGTATTGCATAAACTTACATTATTCAGCATTGGTGCAAGGTTTTATGTTGTGTGGCTCAATTGGATTAGTGAACATTGGTCCAATTAATTATTTATTTCCATTAAATTCTTAATTTTCAAGTATTTTTAAAATTATATTTAGTACATGATCATTTCATTTGACATGGTCTATTTTAAACTTTCTAATTTTAACTATCCATTTTACTAGGTCTACTCAGTCAACCTTGTACATTTTTATAGCCTTTATCTACTATACTAGATTGACCCAGACAACCCTGTACTAGTTTTAGGCCCTATTTGCTATGCTAGGTTGACCCAGTTGACCCTGTATTATTTTTTTCATTCCCTATTTTCCAATCTAGTTCTCTATTTCTACTTATTTGCATTTTGTTCATTTCTCTTCATTCATAATGAAGTCTCCTATTAGAATATTCTAGGATATCTTGAATACATTTATATACTATATGGGATGTTCATTTATTTCTCTTTTTTCTTCCCAATAGAACCATCACTCTTGGGGAAATTCTTCCCCTCCTTCATCCATAGCCTATAACATGGTACAAATCACATCACAAGATGACATTTATGGGTCTAATTCTTTCTATACCTACCAAGATATTTCTCATCTCCAAAATATTCAAACCAATGTGGGAATAATTGACACAAGTATAATCAATAATCCCATTAATAATCCATCTTTTATTAACCCTCCCCCTAACACCAATTTGGGGAGTTTCCCTACCAACAACAACCCACGTCTTAAAAAAACTCAACGTTTAGCCCAAGTTATCCAACAAATGAGTATAATGTAAAATTCTAACTCCAATAAAATGATGCAACTTCAACATCATTTTATTAATATGGATAATCAACCTCCAACTATTCATCCTCAATTTAATCCCAATTACATTCCTCCACCTCTTAGGGATGCCTCTGGCAATGTTATTCCTCAATGGAAGATGAATAATAAGATGCTTCAAAATTTTCAAAATGATTATTTATCCCCCTTTATTGTATCCATTTATATTGTTAACATATCTCCAACTATGAAATATGATGGAAATAAAGATCCTACCTCATTTCTTAAATCCTTTGGAAATCTTTACAAAGAATGTATCTAAACTAATATGTTCACCATAACTAAACTCGTAGTCAAAACATTAACTAGAGATGTATTATAATGGTATAATATATTACCCTAACAATATATTTGGTAACTTAAATATTTGGTTAATCCTATATTTAAAGAGTTTTAGCACAATGATCTTCCCAAAAATTATCTTATCCACTTCATCAATGTTGAGAAATCTCCTACTGAATCAACTCATGACTTTATCAAAAGATGGAAATCATTGACCCATAAATCCAACCATAACATGACTTATGATAACTTATTCAAAATATTTATCACTACTTTAACTCCTTGTCTCTAATATAATGTTCAAACCTTTACTCCTCAAACTCTTAATTAATATCTTGACTAATATAAACATCAAGACATTCTCATGAAGAAATTTAAACCTAATACTAAACTTGTAAAAGGATATTTTCAAATAGATACCAATGTTATCACTAGTAGTACTCTACAAACCAATCGTAGAGTTTTCAAAACTGATATTCCTTCACCTTCTCATACACTTCTTTTGCTTCAATAAATGAAAAAAAATTTACCATCCTCTAAACCTTTCATCTATCCTAATAATCCTCCTAAGTGGTATGACCCCAATCTATTTTGTTGGTAGCATGCCAACATTATTCACTCCCATGAATCTTTAGAGGGATCACTAATTTTTTTTTATCTCTTATATGTTTGGTTATTCATTTAATCATCAAGCTATGATCAACCTTTGTCATCAAGAATACACTAATGCTTCTCAATGATAATCGGCTTCTAAATATTCTACCTCAAATAATCAAAAATGTTTTACAAATAATCAACATAATACCATGGATGTTTGTGTCATTGATGCTAATTATGACCAATATTATAACAACTCTCAATACATTAACACTGTTAAGGTCAACTATCATTTCAAAAGGGCTCACAAAGATCTTGTTACCAAACCTAAGAAACCATCTGTAGAAGAAAAAATTCTTAAAGATACCACCACCACTAGTCTTCCTTTAGAAACTCATGATGAACCACCTCCTCATTTTGATCCTCTAGCAACATGTATTCCTTCCAAATCTAATTTACCTCCTAAACTTTGTGTTGGTTCTTCAAAATCTCATTGGAACTTTTTGAAGAACTTTACTTTATGCCTTATAAATAATCCTCTTATGGAGTTGGTTTGTACCTCACCATATCATCGTAAGTTCCTTATGAAATAGCTCTAATAAATTGAAGATTCATCTTACATAAATGAAGAACCACATTCTATTGAATGCCAAATTAACAATGTCAATACCATTTGAACCATGTGTCCTTTTTCCAAGAATTTCATCGAATTCCCTGAAGAGGACATGATCAACGATGGAATTATTTTTCATGCTAATGATCGACCACTTTTTATTAAAGTATCCATTAATACCACTCTTATCCATAAAGTTCTCATTGATGAAGGCTATGCTATTGATGTGACATCATTGTGACTAATCCAACAACTTGGTTATAATAAGGATCATCTTATGTAAACATGTATTTTTTGTCATGGTTTGGATAAGACAAATCAAAATCCACTTGGTTGAATTTGGATTATATTAACTATTATAACTAAAACAATTCAGACTAAAATTGCGATCCTTGAATTACCATTATCTCATAACATACTCCTTGGTTTCCCATGGACTCATAGAATGAGATATATTGCTTCTTTCAGTAGCCAATAGATTAAATTATTATATAATGAAAAATGGTACAAGCATGAAGTTTATCCTAATCCAAGGAGTATTCAACTTCCTAATACTAAATCATAATATTGTGTTCCTACAATTCTTAAAATATATAGTGCTCCTTTACCTAAGTTCATCAACATGAATCCTAATTTACAAGTCACTCTTATAGAAATTCATGGTGATGAACCTAATGAGCCGTAACATACTTGCAATACCACTAAGCTACCTCCATACATTTCAAAGTGAATTTTTCCTTCCCTATTACCTAGAGATCATACTATTCCTCTTATTGATGAGATTACTAATTTTCCACCACCATTCAATTCTCAAGAGCCTTCTTTACTAGAAGAGGCCTTCACTTGAAGTAATTTTGGAGTGGTCAAATTATTTCAAGATTATCTCATCATATCTCTTTGTAAATTTTGTAATATCAAGATTTAACCTTTCAAAACTCCCCTTGATTCTCAAAAATGTACAATTTCTCCAACATATGATGATAATTACAAAATGGCTCAATCTCAATCTTTAGACTTGGATGTCCAACACTATCATAAAACAATATCTCAAATTCATGATTTTAATTAGGATGTCCATACTATCTCAACACATTATTACTTAGATCTTGAGGGTTATGTGCTTGTTATCAATTATCCACTTATTGATACTCCTTGGGTGGTGGAACAAATTATACCTTCCAAACCTCTAGAAGTTCATACACCTCCTTTAACACCTATAGATCTAATCATTTCATTTGATTCTTCCCATATCACTAGGCCCACTAACACTCAAATCCCTTCTTACCCATATACTTATTCTAATTTTGATATTACACTTGATGCCAAGGTAATTGATGTCTATCGAATACATTCTGAGTATGATCGCCATGGTAATCAAATTCTATATCTTGAAGCAGATGTTGAGTATTATGGTCCTCTTCCCACTTTGCCTAGTGATGAACTTGTTCTTGAATTACTTCATCCTTGAGAACATCAACTTCCTTGGCAACATCATAAACTTGGAAACTTTAAAACCAAATATCCTAATTTCAACAACTTCATTACTAGCATTGATCTTAAAACTAATCCTATTTATTCCTTACCTAATGCACCCTACCACTTTCAAGATGGCAATTCCATGATTATTAAAGAAACCACTCACATTAAATATGGTACTCCATCTTGTCCTTAACCAATTACTATCTCTCATGAACTCTCACCTACCAAACATAATAATTTTAGTTTATTCTTTGATAAATATTGTGAGAATTTTTCTTGGTCTTATGAGGACATACCTGGCATTGACCCTAGAACTATGGTAGATAAGATCATTACTTATCCTAATGCTAAACCCATATGTCAAAATCAAAGGACATTTCAACTCATGATTTCCACCATATGTCATAAGGAAATCATTAAACTACTTGATGCTAAATTTATCAAACAAGTGGACTATTTTGAATGGGTTTTTAACATTGTTCCCATTCAAAAAAGGTCACTATGGTCATTCACATTTGTATTTATTTATCCAATCTTAATCTTTCTTATCCCAAGGATAACTTTCCTTTACTTTTGATATATGCCATCATTAAATCCATGGATGGTTATGAAATGTTATCTCTTAGGGATGGCTTAGGATACAATCAGATTCACATTGCCCCCAAGGATCAACATCAAACTACTTTCACCATGGAATGGGGCACCTATGACTATGCCAAAATTCTATTTGGTCTTAAAAATGATAGAGCCACTTACCAGTGAGAAATGACACATCTTTCATGATATTATTTGAAAAAATGTTGAAACCTATGTGGATGATCTCATTATTAAATCCAAAAGTCGTATGACTCATATATGTAACCTTACTATAATTTTTGACTATCTTCCTAAATATTAGGTTAGACTCAATCCTTACAAATGTGTATTTGGTGTCACATGTGTAAAATTTTTAGGATTATTAGTCTTTATTCATGGAATCAATGTTTACCCCACCAATATTAATGCTATCATCAACATGCCCATTCCTCATTATATTCGTAATATTCACACTTACTTGGGCAAACTTTGGGAAATTAGAGGATTCATCATTGAAATGGCTTGTCATATCCACTCCATTAATTTTATTTACAAGAAAGGTACTAATTTATAATGGGTAGACCTTTCTCAAAAATCCTTTGATAACATGAAAGAATCATTGTTTCACCCACCTACACTTTATCCTTCTTCCAATGATCAACCTCTAATTTTATATACTTATTACACACCCATGTTACTTGGGGTAATGCTTTCCAAACAAGATAATAATTGAAGAGATTATGTTATCTAATACATTATCATAGGCCTCCTTGATTATGAGACATTTTATATTAAAATCAAATGTGATTGCCTTGCCATCTATTTTGTAGCTCAAAAGCTTCACCATTTCATGTTATACCAAACTACTTATGTCATCATTCATTTTGACCCCCTTCATCACTTCTTCTACAAATACTTTCTTCCTAGAGATAGAATTGGAAATGGATGGTCCTCCTTATGTAATTTTATCTCTACATCATCATTCAAAAGGTTGTCAAAGGGAAAGTCATAGCTGATCAACTTACTATAGCTCCTATTCCAGCCACTTCCTCACTTCAAGATGATCTTGAAGATGAAAATATCTTTACATTGAAGGTTTTAATTAAGTTATTTCCATCAAAGATTATTTTCATAACTTTAATATTGTTCTTGAAGCAAATAATCTTGAAGAATCCTCTATTCCCTCTAATAATACTAAACCCAAAGTAGTTATCGAAGAGCTTCCTAAAGTAGTTTAGGTGATTCTCAGCTTATTTGTCACCAAGTGAATGGTGATTATCAATGTAAAAGTGAGAATATCATTACCTATCATCAAATTACAACCACTCTTACTAAGGATTTCATCTCTTTCACTATTGATCATATCCCTAGAGATCAAAATTCTATTTCTTATTCTCTTACCTTTTCAACATCTCTCTTTCATCCACGCCAAGTTCTTTCTGATCCTAGTTTTATTATACAAATATGAAAATATTTATCTTCAACTCAACCACCAAATTTAATTATTTTCCACATTGAGGCTGTCACCATATACCATAGCCCATGGTATCAACACATTATTAAATTCTTAGAAAACCAAACTTATCCTCCTAACTTACACTCTCATGAAAAGACATGCTTTTTTAAGCAAGATTTAAAGAATGCATTTTTACATAACATACTTTAATATCATAATACTAAAGGTACCTTGCTCTATTATGTTATGCCATATGAGGTCCCTCTTCTTCATAAATAAGCACATGGGGGAATTTATAGTGGCCACTATAGTAGACATGTTATAGCTTACAAATGTTTGTGTATGGTTTACTTTTTTCCTACTCTTGAAAATGATGTAATCAAACTCACTAAAAAGTGTAATCCTTACCAACTTCATGATGATCTAATCTATTCACCTCCAATTGAGCTTCAAACTATCAAATATCCTTATCCATTTTACACATGGGGATTTTATCTCATTAGTAAATTACCTCCTCCCAAGATGGGCATGTTTTTATCATCATTGCTACTAAATATTTTACTAAATGAGTTGAAGCCATGCCCCTTGTTAATGTCACCAGTCCTACAATTTCCAAATTTATTCTTAATAAAATCATTTTCCATGTTGGTGTTCCCCACACCATCATTTTAGACAATGTTGGTAATTTTAAAAATAAGCATGTTAAATAAATTTATGCTAAATTCAATATCAACCATAAATTTTCCATTCCTTATCATCCATAATGCAATGGTCAAGCTAAATCCACTAATAAAAATCTCAAAAAAACCTTAAAAATAAAATTCATGAAACCTACATAGATTGGCATATTCATCTTTACCCTTCTCTTTGGGCCTATGGGAATATCATACGTACTACCATTGGGGTAATTATGTTGTCTCTAAGCTATGGTTTTGAGTTAGTTCTTCCTATAAAAGTTAAGCATCCTTTTCTTTGTATATCACTTCATGGTATTATTCCCAATGAATAATTTCATGAAGCTCATCTTCATGACCTTGATCTCCTTGAATAATTTCATCTTTCTAATATACAACATAATCACCAATGAAAGGATCATATTACCAAATAACATAATAAACATGTTAAAGTCTACACTTTTAATGTTGGTGATCTTATCCTTAAATTAGACTACACCCATGATAAAGAAGGTAAATACATCCAAAAATGATGGGGCCCATATTTAGTCAAGGATATTCTTTTCCCAAGCACTTATCACCTTCAAACCAATGAAGGCCATGTTTTTAAAGAGCCCACCAATGCACAATTCCTTAAGAAGTACTTTGCCTACAACATTTCCTTATTTTCATGATTTCTATCTATATCTATCTAACATTTTTTCTAGGTTACTTACATGGGTCTCTCCCTCTATAGTATTTCCCTCTTTTTATAACCTTTAGTCCTCCATTTTATGTATTTTAGTTTCTTAATGTACCATAGTCTTATTTAACTTTTTACGTTTCTCTTTTGGCATCCCTTAGATTTTTATTTTGTGAGTTGCATTATAAGACCACAGATAGGACCTAGCTCTCCTCATAAAATACCACCTTTTTACTTACTCTATCACTTATGTTTTACATTTTTTTAATTACCCTTTGGGTTTCTCTTTTTTGCATTGCATTATAAGATTGTGGATGGACCTGACACTCCTCACAAAAATACCATCTTTCTGATTCTCCCATTTTATTTGTTTCACATGTTTTTTTTCACTCCCGTGAGTTTTTATTTTATGAGTTGTAGTGTAATAACATGGATAGGACCTAAAACACCTAATAAAATCACCATATTTCCATTCCTTTTATGACACATTATTCTTAATCCTTGTTATAAAATTTAAGATTTTACTTCTTTTGATAGAGGGAATTTTCACACCAAACTATGTTGGCATGTTTTCCTCCATTTCCTTCTTTCTTATGATAAGGAACCACACTTTACTATAATTATATTCATTTTTATCTTTAATCACATTTTGTTATGATTTGAAGTAATTTAAATTGTTCCATGTGTCATTCCTCTTGATTTCCTTTCCTTTCATTCCATATTGGATAAAACAAGGTCAAAGTCAAGATAACACTTTTATTTCACCTATATTTCCAAGACTCTTAGACCCAATTCTCTTTGAAGTTATATCCCTTATAAACCAAGTCCCAAGTATTCAAATGAAAGTAATATTTATCACCCATGTTTAGTTTTCTAAATCCATATGGAGGAGGAAAAAAAATCCATCAAGAAAGTTAAAATCCAAATCATTTGAAACAAAAGGCAATGATATCTAATAGGTAACATACAAATATCAAAATTTAAAATCACACCAAAAGACAAGATCAAAATTATATATCCTATCTCTAGCCAAAATTCAAACTCTAAAGTTGGCCTCACATAGAGCCAAGGTCCATTAGGGTGTGATAGGCAAGTAGATTGGAATAGAAGAATTCAAACAAACCTATATGGTGTTACTTTCTCATGAAAGTACCTATTATTTTCAATAGATCTATGGCTCTATAAGGGGTCTTGAGGAATGGGGAACACATTATGGGATGGTAAGTCTATTTTACCTTTCATGCATATAGATTTCATGGGATGATCTATATACTACATTTGTTGACCTAAGACTTGTGTACTAAGAGAAGTTATTTAGAGTCATTAAGTTTGAATGTCCTCTTATTTTGAAAAAAACTAATATGAGTGTCTTGATTTTCATAAAGAGTTACTATACCTTGGTTTATCCTTCATTATCTCCTTCACCCATTTATTTTCCCCCCTTGATAGGAAAACTATGATTCCAAATCTATTTTACCTCTTGCTTACTTCCTATTTATTCCTCTCTTGAAAACATGATATCACTACTTTGTTTTAGTTTCATCTATCCTTAGAAGAAAAAACATGTTGTGAATAACTATGGATTACTTTCTTTATGCCATAAATCTACCTTTCTAGACTTGTTTTACTTTCCTTTTAACATTTATCATTATTGTACTATCCTTTTATTATGAACACCTTAGTTTGTACCCTTTTTCCATTGTTGAGTCAAGTTGGATTGTTACTTCTCACTCATCAATGCTATTTTCCCCTTTTACTTACCTTTTTCCTTTATTTAATGAGGTTTTCTTGTTACATCTCACTTATCAATGTTGTTTTCTCTTTTTATGCACCTTTTTCCATTGTTAAGTGAGATAAGTATTGTTACTATTCACTCATCAATGTTGTTTTACCATTTTTCTTTTTTTCTTATCCATATTTTTTTAAGTAAGAATTATTATTGCTTTTATATCGATGTTTGATTACCATCCTTTTTGACTTGTATCCTTGGTTTGATTTGGTGATTTTTCCTTTCTTACTTCAAGTTTAATTATTTGAGTTTTTAAGTCTTTAGTATCCTTGACCTTTCAGTTACCTAATTTACTCTTGTTTTTGACTTGGTCATTTGGTCTAACATAGCACTTGTCACCTTATATTTTAAAATTTTTATGTACGTCCCATTCACATAGCACCATTTATCCTAGATTTTATTACATTTGTTTGTTTTTGATCTTTAGTTTTGTATTTTTGGTTTTGTAAAAAGTAGTCTCTGTGCACTACACAATCAAAATTAACAATACAAAAGGTAACCATCTAATGGTAAAGGTGAGTCAAGGTATGTATCACATTTTAATTTTCATTTATTTCCATTTTAGTCATTTTATTTCAATTATTTTATGCTTTAAAATACTATAACTTTTTTTAGCATCAACATTATGTGTTCTTATGTTCTTTATTGAATCACCATCATCTTTTTCACCTTAGTTACATGTGATGAGACTTGAGTGGGACATATGTATACACATAATATTTTAAAATTTTATCAAATAATAATGCTTTACATCTTGTAAGAACCCATCTAGACTCAATCTTTCTGAGTATATGCCCTACAGGGTGCACTAGGAAAGTGATGGGCAAACCATTGGTGATTTTAAGGATTTTTTTCCCTTATTACCATATTATTTCCAATCCAACTATCTCTCAAAACCATTCCCTAAGCTATTACCCATCCCTTGCACACTTCTCCAGTCGTTTTCCTCTTTTCATCCCTCTTTTTTTCACCTTATTCCCATTTCACCAGTCAGCTATACTAGGTCAACTAGGTTGACCCTATATAGTTTTGGTAAATTTTCACTTTGGAGATATGTTAGCCTTTGGCTAACTTAGCTCAAGACCTAATGAGTAATTTTCTAAAAATTTACAAGTTTAACTAGTTCGACCCTATATAGCTGACATATTCAAAAGGATTTAGGATTACTTATGCCTATAAATACAAGATCATTTCATTATTATTTCAATATGCAATCAAGGGTTGTTATTTGCTTGCACTTCTTTACAATACACTCTTCCACCATTCTACTTGAGGAGTCTTAGTTTAGGGTTTCTAATTGTAGAATCTAATCTTGTAGATAAGTCTTGGATTTTTAAGCCTTCCTTAGTGATCCTTATAAACCATAACAACCTATTTTGAATCCTCTTGGGCCAAGGGAGATATTGAGTCTTAATGGGTTCACAATCAGGTAAGTATTCTATAACTTTTCTCTTCTCTTTAATAGATATAAGGAGCATAAGTATTAGCTCAAATAATATTACTCTTCATATTCAATGTATTAGGGCCTTGCTCATACTTAGTTTAATGGAGATTCTCTTATACATTTGATTGTTTACTAACCCCCCACTTTGTGCTGTAATATTAGGTTAGCACTAGATTATATTTACTTTCTTATTATTAGATTTAAGTGAAATATCAACCCTAGGAATCTTTTAGGCTTATTACATGATTATATTAGACTATAGTATTTTTAACCCTTCCTATCATGGTGCATTGTGATAAGTTTTCCCCTAATTGGGTCTAGAGGGTCCCCATATTGGTCATGCTCCAACTTAACAAATGTATTCCCAATTGAAAGTGTAGGTATGATTTATCTTCTCTAAGAGAAGACTAATTTATAGACATGATGTATTTATAATTGAATATAATATGTACGTGGGAAACCATCAAGGGTAATAAAACCCATTGAAACACAACATGTAAAACTTTTCCTATAAGACCATGAATCAATTTTAGTTGAGTACCAACCCAACAAGGATCACCAACCCTTAAATTTATCAAGCACCAAATTGACTTTAGCAAGCACTATTTCTCTACATTTTTTTGCTTTTACATTCAGAAGAAGAAGAAACTAAAGGTAAATGGTTAGGGGTTTGTACATTACCTGGATTAAGTTGTGCACCATATCCAAGCATTGTGGGAGATCCTCTTTGGCTGTGGAGGAAGACACCTGTAGATAAGAATAAGACTTAAACCAAAGAAAATGTTAGAGATAGATATGGTGGGCTGCCAAGCTACATGCTCGGTCCCAGAAATGTAAAGCTCTGTGAGGGATGACAGTCCACTATTTGATAAAAAGAGTGTCGTATAAAGAGAAATAATGAAAGACTAAGAAAGACAAAATAGACAATGTGTACCTATTCTCTACAATCAGTCTGACACAGTCGCCGATGTTGTTAGTCCTACCAATGTTGGTTGGTTGATATGCTAATGTCGGTTATGTTATTGATGTCGGTAGGGGTAATGGGCCTTGGATGGGTTTCAGAATGTATTTATGGTCGAAAGAGGGGTCTGGAAGGAGTCTGGGTCTGTGCAGGGTTACAAGATAATAAATAGGGTTTGAGAGGGGGCAAAGGCAAAGGGTTGGTATGTAAATGGATAAGAATAGGAGGAAGGATTTTCAGCCTTTCCAGGAAGAAAGTCGAGTCAGGTTGATTGTATTCAAAAATAGTAAATAGAAACTAATTACTAATGGATTCTAAATACTAAAATGAAATAGATAAATACTTAACTCTGTTAGGAGAACCAAGGGTGTTAGAACATGTATTCTTGTTGTGGCTGATGTCAAAGCCCTTATGCAATGTTCTAATCCAATTTGGAGTGACTTATGTAGATTTATTTGTAGCTAGGTGAGTGTTAGTCAAAGTCTGATGCTTGGTCTCAGAGTGTACACATTCACATCGAAGAGTCTGAGGGAGAGAGCAAGAGAGAGATTAGAGATCCATGATTAGGATTTGGGGGCCTAGCTCAAGTTTAGAACTTGGTTTAAGAAACTGACATCGGCGACGGCGATCCTACCGGCATCGGCCGACATTTGACCGATGGCGGTGGCTAGAGAATGGGTAAAAGGTCTATTTTTAGCCTTTCACCCATTCTCCATCTACCATGTGCATTTGTTATTGGAAAATGGTCATAAGACGGGGCTATTATGCACTAGTATTGGTTAGGCAGTTGGAAAGGAGCGAGAATAGATCTTAGGTAGTTAGGATTGGGATGAATTAGTCTCATGGTGACTCATAGGGTAGGAAATGGTCTTAGGGTGAGGTGTCCAAGGTGAGGTGTCTAGGTCTAGGTGTCCAAAGTGAGGTGTCTAGGGTGATGTCATTAATTTAAAATAAGTAATTTATTTTAAATTAATAAAGTGTGTAAGAGACCAAGGGGAGTCGACACAATATTGGTGTCTACATTTGCCCCTTTTTGTCTTGTTGGTTGTTCTGACGAAATGTAAGACAAAAATAGGAGTAAGTTACCTCAGGTATGGGATAGATGTGGGTTGCCCTAGGTATGAGATGAGGTATTCCCCCTCAAAGTGGGAATCGAGAAAAGGGAACCCAAAATTGGGGGCTGATTTGACAGGTAGGGGATGGGTATGGTGAAGTTGGAGTGTGAACGCTGTAATAGTTGAGATTGCACGTATACCACTTCATGTGATAGGTAGGTCAAATTGTCATAGGAAAGGTTGAGGAGTGCTAAAATCAAAATAATCAGTCCTCAACTTTTTGGTCGTAGCTGATTGGGTTAAATGATCAAAGCTGTAGCTCCAATGGTCGTCGTGTTTCAAGTATCCTGGCTAGGAAGTGCTCTTGGAAAACATGAAAATGTCACATATATTGGGGATCAACTTGGTCATGATCTGACAATATGTGTGAGGGTCATAATGTGGGTTGCATATAATTTACTAACTATTCGTGAGGTAGCATATATGCAATCAAAACAACCAAGGCAAAGTTGTCTCAAAAGTGGTCATGGTTGGAGGAGATAGTCATAATCTCCAAGGTCAGTGGTTGAGTCACGCTAAGATATAAGTGATCTCAAGTGTTGTTGGTTGTGGTTAGGGAGATGTATGTGATCTCCAATGTGCCCCATGAGAATTCCATGTGACTTCTACAGTGTCAGGGCTGATTGTTTGGTCATGATTTTGGACTAGGTTAGGTCATGGTTAAAGGTTATATGGTTGGTCCATCAAGTAGACGAATGAATGAATGGCTAAGCTAACCTCAGAAGACCCCATGTCAACTAAGTGCTGCCTACATAACCCCTATTTTAAGAGCCTCAGGCCAATGTAGTTCTCCCCAAAAGGGAAGAAGAGGGTAGGTTATGGATTGGTTTTGACTAGGTTATGTCATGGTTAATTGTTATATGGTTGGTCCATCAGGTAGATGAGCAAACAAATGGCCGAGCTAACATCAAAATACATCATGTCAACTAAGTGTTGCCTACATAGCCCCTATTTTAATGGCCTCAGGCCAATGTAGTTCTCCCAAAATGGAAGAAGAGTCATAGAGGTTATTAGTCATTTGTTAACATTGTTGCGGTGTTGTTGGTTGGATGCAGGCGAGGTAGACATTGATGTTGTGAGATCATCTCCTGACATTACTAACGTAGATGTATCAAGACATTACCAGAGAGGAGTGGGCACACATAGCCACAATAAGACTAGGTAGGTTGTAGCGATACTATCAAGTGGCCAGAGATGTCAGCTTGATGGTAGCATTGATTGAGTGGTGGGATCATACCACCAACACCTTTCACTTGCCCACAAGAGAGTTCATAATGACTATAGAGGACGTGTACTAGATTTTGCAATTGCCAATACATGGGGTAGACATATATGCATGCTTGAGAGAGGCACACGACATTCACATGGTGACGCTATTTGGGGAGCATGCTGCTGAGGTGACTTACCACTCAGCGAGTTTTGTATACAAGTTGGTGTATGCTGCTAATAAGGATGAGCATCAATTAGCCATCCTGATGATGATTGGCATTACTATGTATGCCCTTCCTGATGTAGAGGGAGGGAGATTCCTGATCACCATGACTAGGGTTTTGGTAGATATGATTGAGGGGTAGACAATATTTGCATGGGATCTAGTGTTTTTAGCTCAGCTATATAGAGAGCTCTGGGGGATCAGCCGATGGTGACAAAACAACTTGTGTGTGGGCCACCTCTTGCACTATTGGGCTTATGAGCACATCATGGTCACATGACTTCTCAGCCTTCTAGTGGCTATCCAGGCTGGTTTTAGAGTTGGGTTTAGATAGTGGCATGAGGTTATGGTGCAGACTCGTGTGGATGGCGTAGTCAGAGACATTGACTACTATAGGGGGGTATTGGATGCCCTGATTCTTGCAGACATTATTTGGAGACCATATTTGATAAACCCAACATTTAGAGATCATGTAGAGTATCTATTAGGGGTGCAGAGTCTGAGATGGGTGAGGGGTAAATGAGCCAGCAAGCTTGAGAGAGTGCTTATGGAGAGAGTATGGTGCCAGTATGGGTTATTACATGATGTGCCTCCCACCTTCCCTCAGTACAGATGAGATGATATTAAGGCACCACTCCCACTGCCAGAGGAGACAAAGTGGCCTGATTTTGAGGAGATACTCATAGGCCCTGGTGTAGTAGATCTAAGGTGTACAGTGGCCTACTCGGCTTGGTGGGTAGGGTAGTATGCTAGGGTTTAGAGGGGACCACCTCTTGATCTGTAGGTAGTCAGTAGAGAGAGAGATGTTGCCATCTAGGAGAGAGATGTAGAATGAGCATAGGTGATAGCTTTGCAGGGGCAGGTGATAGGATTGTAGGGGTAGATGACAAGGTTTCAGGGGCAAGTTACAGTTTTGACAACACAGGTGGCAGCCTTGACAGGGCAGGTGACTACATTACAGGGGCAGTTGGCTATAGGTCAAGCACATGTATTAGCATGGGAGGGTTTTGGAGGGTAGGGTCCTATTCAGCTACCACCAAAATAGCTAGTGCAGTCGATAGTTCAGTCACCACCACAGTAGGCACCTTAGCCATAGAGTTCACTACAGGGCATGGCATCGGGATCGATGGGTCCATCATAGACTGTACCTTTATCTAGGTATAACACTGCGTTGGATGAGATAGCATATTATGAGGGTGTCATTAGGAAGTTTCCTTAGATCCAGTGATACTCTGAGATGTGAGCTCAGCAGCGATCTGTGTCACGTGTCACTGCCTCCAATTCTTAGAGACGGTGACGGTCAGAGGGTGGAAATGATTCGGTATCTTCATGACCACCATCACCACCAAAACCTTGAGGTGTTTGTAGTTTGTCAAGTTGTATATATATACCAGCCTATGTGCCATTGATGTGACATGTACACACATTTTGAGAGAGAGATAGATATACATATTGTACTATTTCATTTAACATTTAATATATATATGAGGTGTTTTGAGTTTTTGACATGTTATGGATGTTTTAGTTATGTGGGTATGTTAGTGTTTTTAGAATTTACCATATGTTTAATGATACATGCTTTTTATGATGAATAGATGATGATGTTATAGCCTTTTCCATATTTTGTGATGGTGTATATTGTAGCATAGGTTATGTAATTTTTCATTCCTAACAATTTTCCATATTGGTGATGGATGTATGCTAAAAATGAAATGAGTTTATTTATGCTTCAGCACTTTTCCATATTGGTGATGGTATATGCTTAACATAAATTGTGTTTGGTTGATAATTTCCATGTGTATTGTTTTCCATAGAAACTATTGTGAATGGGTTATGATAATTTACATAACACAAATTGGTATTTGCATTTTAAATAAATCATGATGTCATGTTAGTGGTTTAAGAAATATGTTTTCATTGTCGTGTTATTGGCATGTGACGAAGTTGTATAAGAAGTGAAAGGCATGTTGCTCTTTCATTGAAAAGGATCATAATGATAGCATAGATAAGGGTTTTTGGAAACAAAAATCCCTATTCATGCATTATGTCATTGACCATTGATTGGTGTTAGAGAAGTACTTGAATCACTTGACATTAAATGAGCTCAAAATCCATTGAGTATGTTGGGGTAATAGGTGTGATTATGTGATATGTCAAGATAGCGTAACCCTTTTTAGCAGGGATTACTTTGCCCCTTTTATAGGTGACCCTGGAACAACTATAGGCAAGTCCATGACTTAATAGTTTGTCAGTCACTTTATATATATATATATATATATATATATATATATATATATATTTGGGTAAATTGATCAATGCGGGAAGTCTACTTGGGGATGTTGTTTTGATTTGTGGTCATATTAAAGCTGATCGATGCGGGAAGCTTCTGAAAAGGTGTTGTGTATGTAGCAAAATTGGGCATAGCCATCCTTCGTGGGAGTGGTCTATGTTTTGCTTTGTATGTATTAATGTCTTTGCATAGCTATCCTTTAAGGGAGTAGTCCATTAATTATAGCAATTATGCAGCTATCCTTCAAGGGAATAGTCTACATTTATGGTTTATGACCTTTGAATAGGCATCCCAATTTTATGTTCTTTTTTTACTGAAGTTTTAGTCATGGACTAGACTATAGAGGTTTAAGGGTTTCCCTTTTATTAGGACAAAACATAAATGCTTTAAAAAAGGTTGATCAATATTTGTAGGGGAAAATGGTTGATAGGAATAGGAATGAGGATGATGGGGGTTGCTCAAGGGACGAGCTCAAGTTAAACATCAAATGAATGATTACTTGATTAATCAATATAATGGTCACAGATGTAAGGCATTAAGGGGCTCAAGTTCTGGCTAGCCTTAGAGAGAAGACAAATGATAAATACCTGATCCATACTTATTATTATATAAGATCTGAGCCAATTAGGAACAAACTTTCCTCGTTTGCTTCTTTCCATATTGGTCGCGTGTTGGTTTTCTTTAAGGATGAGATCTCCGATTTTGAAATCTCACTCTCTCAAATCTTTGTTATAGGCATGGTTTGGTTGATGTTGGATGTGAAGTAGGTTAAGAAGTTGGTCGATGCTTGGTTGAGGTTGTGATAGTTAGTACAAAGTCAAATTCTCCTAGTTGTTATTGTGACAGGGACAATGTTTGACACCCATTATGGATAATGAATGGGTTGGATAGATGAGACGAAGAGAAGACATTAAAGCTCTTCTTTGACAAGGAGTGTGATGTGAGGATGCATCCTATGAAGCTTTTGCTTGACATGCTTAGTTTAAGAGGGTGGGATCCTGATCTTCCAGGTTGGAGTCTAGAATCTCAAAATTATTGAAAGTGATGGAGGCAATGATGGGTAATGTTTTGACTAAAGCAGCCAGTGGTTGGGGGTCTTCAGGTTGGACCTCCACTACTTATAAAGATTTGATTAAGGTTTGGTGATGTTGTGGAGAGATTTGTATTAGGTCATACAAAGATATCTTCATAGGGGTTTGGTGAAGTTTTTTCACCATGGAGTCACGAATTGCCTTCGAAGATGTTGGTTAGGATGTGCCCAAGATAGAAATCTTGGGTTTTAGTGGTTGAGAAGGCTTGACAAATGGATATGTCCAAGGGATAAAAACCTTCTCTTTCCCTTTATCCTTCATGGTTTGTGACCTGGTGGCCACATTAATGGTGTTGATTTCAAACAAAGGGGGAGCAGGTGGTAGAGGGACCATAGTCTCGCGATAGGATCCCAATGTAGGTGAGGATGTTTGAGAGATAGGGGATGATGTTGATGATTTGTTGAAGGGGTGGTCAAGAGGATCCTTAATGAAAAGGGTGTCCTTTTTCAAGTGTTGGTGAATGACAACTTTAAGAGTGTAGCAGCGCTCAGTGTCATGTCAAGGTGTGCGATGATAAGCACAAAATTTAGTGTCATCAAACCAAGATGGTTTTAATTCAAGAGTTGATGAGTGTGAATGTGAGGAGGTTTGAGAGGCATGGGATGATGTTAGTAGTTTTTCAAAGGGGTGTTTAATGAGAAGGGTGCCTTTTTTTAGGTGTTGATGAATGACAACCTTAAGAGCACAACACTTTTTAGTATCATGCCCAGGTGTGTGATGATACGCACAAATTTGAGTGTCGTCGAACCAAGATGGTTTTGGTCCAAGAGGTTGGTATGACTTAATTGGTGGGAGAATGATGCTAGAAGACTGCAATAATTGGCATAACAACAAAGCATATGAATCTGCTAATGGGTCTGCACACTTTGTCATAGTAGGGGTTGACAACTTCATTTTAGGAGTTGTTAGAGGAATTTTTCATGCCACATTTTTGGTTGGTGGTGCGGCCACACGTGTAGATGAAACTTTCATGGTGATAGGTGTTGGATGTTTTGGAGGAGGCATGTTTTTGACGGGTAAAGGGAGTAATGGAGGCAGTTTGTTTTTGTTAGGTGTTGGAGTTGGGAGCACTCCTATTAAATTAAATGGATGTGGGCCCAAAATAGAGGGAAATGGTGAAGGTGGGGGAGGAGTTCTCCACTGTGGTTTAGTAGCCTTCTTTAGTTTGGTGCGAGGACCAATATTGTGTGAGGCGAGGTTCAAATCTACCTTCACTTGTGGGTGAGTGAGGTTTGATACAGGGTGGACACCGAGAGATGTAATCTATTTTGGCATGGTGGACACCTGTGAGGGTTTGGGTTCAGGTGTGGATGGTTGAGCTTTTGAAGATTTAGAAGTAAAAGCCTAACTCTCATTAGAAACTTTGGGTTGAATTGTTGTGAAAGGGTTGGTAGTCAAAGCGAGATGTGTAAGATAAGGAGACTTAAGTCACTCCCATAACCCCTCATGTTTCAAGTTCCTCGAATGGAGAAATCCTAAGTTTTCTGCCAATCGAGAGAAGGGTTTAGGTGATATCACATGAGGTTTTGCAGTTGGTCTTTTAGAGGATTCAGGTGATCACAAGAGTGGAAATGTGTTAGATGTATGGATCTCGGGCCAAAGGTGAGAGAACTGGATCTTCCTCAGCCGAAGTGGGTGAGGTGGCAAGTTCTTCTCTTGGTGGAGAAGGAATTGGAGAATGTGGCTCTTTGAGAGGATAGAGCATAGGGATAATCATGGCTTCTACGTGTGTTCAAGAGGCATGGAAAGTATGATCCTCCATTGGTAATAGGAAGGATGAGGGTGGGGTTGCCGGCGTTGGTACTGTCAAAGCATCCTCCAATATGGGAGAGTTCGAAGTAGACTCTCCTATGTGTGAAAAGGGGGGTAGATGGAGGACTATCTTCCATCTATGGAGGACAAATAAGAGAGGAAGGCTCCTCTAAAGGGTGAAGTAGAGGGATTATGGTGCCTTTTACATGAGGATGTGGAGTATGCTCTTCCAATGGTAGAAGAAGAGGGAAGGTTGGGGCAAGAAGAATAGGTAATATGGGTTCCTCACAAGGTAGAAGTATGTGTGGAGGAGGTATTTGATGTCATGGGGGTGATGTGGGTAGAAGAGACTTTTCTACCTGTGGTGGAGAAATGGGTTGACTAACCTCTTTAGACTGTGGGAGAGATTGGTTAGGAATAAAAGGAAAGACCGTGTTGACCATGCGTATATTGTGCTCTTAGGGGTCATCGACTATGGTCTAAATGTTATTTTGACTAGGGGGATGGTTAGGGAATGGTTGCCTAAAGATATCTATGTTTTGGTTAGCCGGTGCATTTGGGTTATCCAAAACAAGATGCCCCTTGTCTAGCATGTCTTGGACAATGTTTTTGAAGGTTTTGCAATTATCAGTGTCATGACCTTTGACACAGTGATAGTTACAAAAGTCATTTTCCCTATACCATGCAGGGATGGCTTTTGAGGGGTCAAATTGGATATGTCAGATTTGAGGGAGATTGAGGACCCCCTGCTTCACTAGTTTATCTAACACGAAAGCATATGATTCTCCTATTGGAGTGTATTGACGCTGTACATATCATTGTTGGAATTGTCTTGTAATACTTTGTGATGTAAAGGGGTCATATTGATTAGTTGTGGTAGAAGATGATGATCTAAGTACCAAAAAATTTGCCGATCCCTTGGACTTAGAATGGGAAGAGGAATATTTGGAAGAAGGGTCATTGGATTTTGTGTTAGTATTTTTACTACGCAGTTTGACCTTATCTTCTTCGATCGCACGGAGTTCAAGCTTTCATGCCATGGTGAAAGCTTCATCAAATGTGCAAAATGTTTGGACCCACATAGTAGATGAGATGTTCTTGGCACATGCTCTTGAAAAGAGCTCAATGAACTCAGGTTAAGGTAATGAAAAGGAGAGTTGGTTGATCAAACCTCTCCAACGGGCAACGAAGTTAGCTATTAACTCATCGTCGAATTGTTTAATAGAATATAGGTCTGTGATGGAGACCTTCTTAGTGATGTTGATTGAGAAGTGATTGAGGAATAATTGGGTGAGTTGAGTGAAGGTAAAGAGAGAATGACTGGTAATAGAGCTATACCAATCAAGGGCAGCACTAGAAACTGACATGGGAAATGTGTGAAGTAATAACGCATCATCATGTACTATGAGGTAGCAAGCATGTCTAAACACTCTTAGTCAAGCTAAATCTCTTATCCCTGGATATGAGTATGCTCAGTGTCTGAAGTATACTCTTAGATACTCTAGACGAACCTAGAGTCGAGCTGGGCCGCTTAGCCAATATATACTTTGCCTATAGTTTATACTCTGCTAGAGAATAGAGTGGGTCCTCCTTTTGGTGGTGAAATCCAAGTAGGATCGCTAGGTAGGGTAAGGTATCCACTAGGTGATGAAATCCTAGATGAGCCTTGTCTCAAGTATGTTTAGATGTTTAATTTGATGTGCTTGTGGTCTGGTTGTGTAACATATGTGCACTACGATTTATTCATAATGCATTTTTAATTACTAGATGAGCTAAATATGCATTCAAGCAAGAATGAAATGCAATAATTTTTTAAACCCAAATTGAAATGTTTTGTTCAGATGCAAACAAGTGGAGAAGAGGTTAAGAGTATGAATTTTCACTACTCTAAAATGTAGAAAAGAGGTGACAAGAAGAAAAAGAGAGATATTCTTTTTATCTTTTGCTAATGGTTTCTTTTCGAAATAAAAAGATAGAAGGAGGATGTAAGAAGAGAATTTAATTCATCTATATGAAAGTTTGCTTTTTAGAAGAATGAACCCAAGGAAAACTCCAGGGTCTAATCAGGCGTGCCAGAATGTTTCTCTACATTTTTTTGCTTTTACATTCAGAAAAAGAAGAAACTAAAGGTAAATGGTCAGGGGTTTGTACGTTACCTAGATTAAGTTGCGCACCATATCCAAGCATTGTAAGAGCTCCTCTTTGGTTGTGGAAGAAGACACCTGTAGATAAGAAGAAGACTTAAACCAAAGAAAATGTTAGAGACAGATATGGTGGACTGCCAAGCTATATGCTCGGTCCCGAAAGTGTAAATCTCCATGAGGGATGATAGTCCACTATTTGATAAAAAGAGTCTCGTATAAAGAGAAATAATGAAAGACTAAGAAAGAGAAAGTAGACAATGCATACCTGTTCTCTACAATAAGTCTGACACAGTCATTGATGTCATTAGTCCTGCCAACATCGGTTGGTCGATATGCCGACGTTGATTATGTTATCGATGTCGGTAGGGGCAATGGCCCTTGGACGGGTTTTAGAATGTCTTTGTCATCGACAGAGGGGTCTGGAAGGAGTCTGGGTCTGTGTAGGGTTGCAAGACAGTAAATAGGGTCTAAGAGGGGGCAAAGGCAAAGGGTTAGTATGTAAATGGATAAGAATAGGAGGAAGGCTTTTCAGCCTTTCCATGAAGAAAGTCGGGTTGGGTTGATTGTATTCAAAAATAGTAAATAGAAACTAATTACTAATGGATTCTAAATACTAAAATGAAATAGAAGAATACTTAACTCTATTAGAAGAACCAAGGGTGTTAGAACACATATTCTTGTTGTGGCTGATGTCGAAGTCCTCGTGCAATGTTCTAATCCAATCTAGAGTGACTTATGCATAGTTTTCTATATCTAGGTGAGCGTTAGTCAAATTCTGATGCTTGGTCTCAGAGTGTGTGCGTTCACGTCAAAGAGTCTGAGGGAGAGAGCGAGAGAGAGATTAGAGATCCACGATTAGGATTTGGGGGCCTAGGTCAAGGTTAGAACTCAGTTTAAGAAATTGACATCGGTGATCCCATCGGCATTAGCTGACATTTGACCGACATTGGCAGCTAGAGAATGGGTAAAAGGTCTATTTTTAGCCTTTCACCCGTTTTCCATCTGCCATGTGCATTTACTATTGGAAAATGGTCAAAAGATGGGGTTATTATGCACGAGTATTGGTTAGGTGGTTGGAAAGGAGTGAGAATAGGTCTTAGGTAGTTAGGATTGGGATGACTTAGTCTCATGGTGACTCATAGGGTAGGAAATGGTCTTAGGGTAAGGTGTCCAAGGTGAGGTGTCCAAAGTGATGTCATTAATTTAAAATAAGTAATTTATTTTAAATTAATAAAGTGTGTAAGGGACCAAGGGGAGTCGACACAATATTGGTGTCTACAAGCATCAACTTGTTAGGAGGCTACAACCCCCTTGTTAATAAATCACCCATTTAATCAATAGTCTAAACCTATTAAACTTGCTCTTTGTTCCCTATCACAATTGATGATGATATTATTTTTCTCTATCTTACTCAAATTTTCCTCTCACACAAGCAAACATTGTTCTTTACCTTCTTTGCTTAATTATCCATTCAATGGATTTAGATTATCATGAAAACAATCATGAAACCCTAAATATTTATATATTTGATTCATATCATTTATTTTATATTTTTTCACCACCTATGCAACATCACAAAATCCTCTTTTTCTTTGATTCACATCTTCTCACACTCAATTCATTCTTATGCCTATATATGTCTAGTATATATAAAAGTTTTTGTTCATATCCTTCATAGTCAACCAAAAAAAATATTCTATTAGATTTGCCATGAAATTTTTATTGTAAAAATTCATGGACATGTATCAAATTTGCAATTTTAAATTACCTCAGGTCTGACCTTTCTCAAATAGGCATTATCTCTCTTTTATGTCTCATGGAGACCTAATCCCATTAGGCCTAATTATCACACATTACCCTTTGATATTATTTAAGAAAAATAAAACACTTTAGATGGAATAAACACATTATATGTCATCAAAATATACCAATACTAATATCAAATAGGATTTAAAATACTTTTTAGCTCAAATCACTACTTGGATCATATCATTAGTTCTGTTCATATTAGGTTTGTGCATACCAAGAAAGGTTATCTCAAACAATTCAATAATAAACATAAAATTAAACATCACTACCTTATAATCATCACCATTTTATTTATACTTCATAAATAAGGGTAAAAAGACTCAAACCCTTCTCTATAAGTAACCCACTCAGAACTGTCTATTGGTCTCAAAACACAATCATGGTACCTTAAATTTTTGAAACCTATAAAATTACTCTTAATATCTTCCAATGAATTAATATTATCTTAAATAATCCTTACCATAACTTACATCAAAAATATCACAAGTAATAATGATAATATTGTGTATTATAGACCAATTTATTGACTGCCTCTCTCACAGACCTTACTTAGTCAGATAAGCCATTTTGGATACCAATATTCTAACCTCTTATAAAACCTTCCAATATTATGAAAAGTATGGATGGGTCATTAAATTTAAAAAACATAACATCATGTGATTTTAATGATTCAACTAAGGACATAGATTATCCAACTCATCACTCCCACTTGCATATTTATACATGTTAGTTTACCTTCAAACACAATTATGGTGATAATGACTTTCAACACCTATGTAGATAATTTCAATGAATCTTGATGAATTTGGATGGTCCGTTTAGATAATTAATAAAATCTAATATATAAATATAACATGGTCATATGAAAACATTTTTCTTGAAAATTAATCTCATGAACTTGCACCTTCACTATTTCATCTTCACTAAACAACTCAACTTCTGAGCAATAGTTTCATCAATTCTAATAACCTACTAAATTTTTGTTCAATATGAACATGTATTATACATATTTAAATAATATTCCATACAATTGTATTAAATCCTATTCTATGGTAACTCATACCTAATCAACTTCTCACTTCTACTTAGTTTTCTTATTATCTGCATCACTAGGCCTTTTACTGATAGGTCAACTTGAATGATCATTTTAACATATGTAAGGTCTATAATATGATAATAAACCACAATTGTTATAAAATAAAATTATAAATATTTATCTTTCATCCATTTTATAACTTTGACTTGGTCAATTCTAACTTTTACATCATTTTTTTGAGAAATACGCCTTTTTCTTATAGGGTCTACTCACTCACTTGAAAAACCAATGCCACTTGGAGATACTTGGGAGAGTATATTAAATTATTAAGTCATCAAAATAGGTCATCCAATCCATTATGATCCATTTCCATCAATATATTCCATATTGGGTCAAATTTAGGGTTTTAAAAGGGTTTACACTATATTACAGTCTTAACGATTGTTCATACAGCTTAGAACCTTATTCCAGAACCCAATGTTTGGAAATTTGAGCTAGGAACCTTACCCATATACTATTAATGGATCAATTTATCATGCATATGTTGGACATGATAATGAGTATATGATAGTTCTTCTTGGGTTGAAAAATCTTCATTTTGTGCACATAAGAGATCTCAAAACCATTTTCAATTCATTTTCTTGAAAAATTTGACCCCATAATTGGTAAGCATTTCATAAGAAACATGAAACACAACTTCCAATGTTCACATTATCATTCATACCTATGAAACTAATCCTGATAGATCAATAGGTTATTCTTTCTCTCTTTGCTCTTTAGGCCTTTAACTTGTAAGTCATATTAGGCCTTGAACCTGACCTTATTTCCACTTTCTATGTTCTATACACTTTACATAAATGTTTATAAAATCTCTCACATACTTAAATAATTTCACACATTCTTTATATCACTTTTCAACAATTCATGTTGCCTTATTAGGCCAAGCAGGGTCTTAAAATGATCTAGTTACATATTAAGTTTGTAGGCCTTACCCATGTAGGCTTACCCTAAGGATCACATGTGTGATCCAAAGCCTCATAAACATGATCAAATAATATTATATAGACTCTTATGGCTCTGTGTATTATCTCACTAGGCCACCAAGCTCATGCCTTGTCACAAGGATTTCTTCATGCAATGACCAATGTCATGGCTAGACTTCTCAAGTTATTGAAGCTTGATAACTAAACTTGAAAAACACTTATTGATGCCTTTACACCTTGATCACATGATTTTCATTCCCTTTAGACAATATCATAATTTTTTATATACCTTTCCATGCACATCATGCACATGCTCATTATATGACTATGTTTATTATGACTGGGCTTTTAAAGAAACCTATACTTAAGAACTGATACTCAAACATTCTTACCTTGTAATAAACCTTGACATCAATGACATAAATCTTAAATTTTGCATAAATGAAAATTAATTCTCAAGAAACTCCCCCTTTTTCATTGATGGTAATACATTCTTCAAAGTGATCACTCTCATCTTCCCTAATCTAGTCAAACTTCCTTCTTAAACTTTCTCCCCCTTTGACATTAATGACAAAGGATATTCAACACACTACTGTCTATAATCACACCTTCTTAAAATATAGGTTATGAGGGAAAATAATAGCATGTTCCCCCTACATCATGCATACCTCCTTCAGACGAACTCAGAACATAAGTCCACTTCAAAAAATTAAACTTTTCAACATCCTAAATATCTCCCCCTCAAATTAAGTAGCCACCATGCTTTTACTAACTAAATAGTGTCTCCATGAAGCCTAATGTAGTCATTTATTATTATAGGGCACTAAAACATTACAAGTTTAGTAGATTCTAAAATATCGATGTTCTCATCTGATTGAATGTCCTTCAATACCCTTTTTGGCTTGATTTGCATTATAGGTTTGATCTCTTCATCATATATTTGATCATCAATATGGGATGACAATAGGGATTATTGATTTATTTTAACATTTGAAGTGTGCTCTATCATAATATGTACTCCACTTGAGCTTGTGTAATAATCATGGCTCATCTTCATTATCTTTAGTTTCTAAACATTTGTCTAACTTTTTTCTTGCACTCTAGAGGCTTCAATCATTCTATTTGAACTTGGTGAATTTCTAACCTTCGTAGGATAGAATATTGCAATGTGTCCTATATCATGACAACTTTACCAAGCCATATTATACATGCTCTTGACTGATGTAAGTTGTGATTCCTTCCATAGTCCTATGAGTACTCATTGTTGGAGGGTCTTCTACATTCTCCTGATCTATGATCAAATTAATTCCCCATAAAATAGTAACCATTGAATGAATTTACATACCTTATATCATTGGGCTATTTGATAGGTATATTCATGTTGACCTTCTTGACTTTAATAATCTTGTTCTTAACTTAAGGTGCCTCATTTTGATCTTTTATCAAAATCAATAATTATTTTTTCACTTTCAAAATTTTGGCTACTCAAGATATCATCTAATGCTTCAGATCTCTTTTAAAACTTCATAAAATTCCTCACCTTGATGGATTCTTGATTCAACTCATATTTCAAGTATTCCACTTTGTTACATGCATGTTGCACTCTTCCTCTTTAAACTTTAGGCTTAAATTAACTACCTCCATTTGTACCTCAACTTTATTTATGATCTCATCATACTCTGTGTAAGCATTACTCAAATTTTCCTAAAACAAGCATATATATTCCTCAAACTCCCTAACAAGTGCTCTTAGTCTATTATTCTTTTTCCTTTAAAACTTTAATTCCTCTAATTTATTTATGAATTCTGCCTTAAGATCTAACTTAGCTTCTCGTTCATGTGATTCTACATCAACCATAATTCCTCTTCCATTTGAACAACCCTCATTGTTTGATTCTATGGCCATAAATAAAGTTTCATTACTGTCATGTTTAGATTAGTGACTATTATCATCACTATCAGATTCATTTGAGTTACTTACATCAGAAGGGTTATCTTCCTTAGTGTATAATCTTTTCTTGTTCTTGAATGTTCCTTTCCTACCTTCATACTTCCTAAACTCCTTCTTGTTGTTATCAAGCTTATATATCTTCTTGTCATCTCCATAGGTTTCATCATGTTCTTAATTATGATCAAAATTATCCTTTTTAGGACACTTGGATACAAACTAACCAATCTTTCCATAGTTAAAAAATTTGAAGGCAAAATTTCCTTTGTACTTACCAAACCCAAATCTCAACTTTCTTACAAGCATGGATATCATTTAATCATCATCAACATATGGGCATTACTCATCCTTGACCCTTTTGGCTTTTGATTTCTTCTCAACTTTTAAAGTTGCTTCCTTATTGGGAGGTCTTCCTTCATTAGTTATCATCTCATAGGTATTCAAGATTCCATGAAGTCTATCCATTTCTAGCTTGTCCAAATATTACATTACTTCTACTGAAGATACCTTAGAGTCAAAATTATGAGTTAATGATATCAACACTTTTTGAATAATAGTATATTATTTAAATTATTTTCCCAATCCTCTAATGATGTTGACAAATTCATCAACCTGCAAAAGAAATTTGAGATTAATAGACTAAATTATGTAATCCAGTCAAATCAAATATCAAACTACTTAGTAAAGTGATAGAGCCATTATTACCTAATGCCAACTAATGAACTAATAATTCAAAACAGTATTACAATTCTAAAGTTAAATTATCTACACCATAATTAGATAGAATTAAAATAAGAGGATTGGGATATGGATTACCTTGACTAAGATTTTTGACATGGTGATGTTGTTTATGTTAGAGGTATAATCACTAAGGGGGAGGGGGTGAATCAGTGAGATTAAATAATTAAACTTTAATTCTAAACCTTTCAAACTCTTAATCAATTACCATAAGCATTCATGAAGCATACACATCATCTATAGAAATAAAAAAAAGGATAATCAAGATCACATACAAAACATAAGATCTATGTGAGAAACCCTCTTGAGGAATAAAACCCAATCTCAAGCCTACAAACACATGGACTACTTGTCCTATAAGATGATCACAAACAAGACACTAGTTAAGTCCTTACTAGAATTTAGTGGAATAACCATTTCATAAGGAGTGCCTACCCCTAATATGATCAAATCCTTTTGACCACCTATTTGGTCATGTCCTTCTGACCTACAACCTTGGTCAAGTATTTTTGACCTAAGGCCTTTAATGAAACACCTATTTCATAATGAGTAATTACCCCTAAGGATGATCAAGTCCTTCTAACCTCTTATGAAATGAGTACCTCCACCTTTGAAATGATGTCTTCAACACCTAGGGATGAGACTCTAATAACATAGCTCACAATTTGATCTACCTATAAAATAAACCACCAATCTTACACATCCTTCTCCTTACCTTCAAAAATACTCAACACATCTAAAATAGTCTTTTGGATCAACCTGCTCTTCTCTCATGCTCAGCCTTCAAACCTACAAGAGCAATATTCATATATTATAAATATAACCTACAAGTCATACACATAGTAATCAATCTTCTTGCTAAACAACCCATCTATTGGGTACACTTACTCTCCTTTATTTTTCACACACTCTTCTCACACAAGCCTCTTATAAGTATAGAAATCAACATATTTAGATTTAACTATTTATAGAGCATTCTTGATCATCAATATCTTGGTCAGCCATTAGACATGCCTTAGTACTTGAGGCTTTTTTCATATTGATACACATCTCAATATCATCCTTAAAGGTTTGATATATTATCTATGGGTCTCCATTAAGAAGCTACACCTTTAAAGTAGCCCTTATAGGTCTCATGGAGACCTAATCTCCCATTTACCACTTTAATGAGAAAATTAGAAACATACAAACACCAAAAAATGCATATGTCCACTCTACATGACCCCTTATTCATCCTAAAATGATCATAGTCATCTTTTCTCACCTCTATGTATGCTTAATCAACTCAAACATATACCTTATACATAGGAACACCATGAACGAACACATAGTCAAATTATTAATAAATTATCATACTAAATATCAATTGGTCAAACCTCCATATATCACATTATCATAAAAAATGAGTCTATAATACTTTTCAATGGCTAAGACGTCATGAAATATCTAGATACCATCAAAATGAACTCAAACAACCTTCTTTAGTCACTTGCAAGACATAGTCAAACACATAAGCAACTTTAGAGATCAATATATTTGATTATACAAACATTCAAATATTTTAATCACCATTTATGAATGTATATTTAATTCCTCAATCAATTTATTTTTTACATCACCTTTAAATTCATCTTAGATCAAAAGTTATGGCACAAACACTAAGTGTTGGTCTTTCAATTTATAAATTCAAATATTCAAATGTCAATGGTCATGGTTAAACTTCAAACATTTTGTCATCATCTGATGTCCTCACATCTAAGATCATATATGCACCATCAATATTTTTTAAACTAGCCCAGTCTTTACCTTTCATCACTCACTTTTGGATCTTCATCTTGACTATTTGACATAATGTGCTCCATCGATCTATTGTACATAGCAAGGTCTTTAACTATGTTAAACATTGGACACTTTGAAATAATCTTTCTTAATACTACCCATTGATATGTATATGTATTATCATCCACTCACTATTATATCTTGAAAGAATCCTAATCTTTACCTTTGCCTTATGTTAAACATCTAACACTTGTCCTCATCTCACTACTTCCTGACATCTTAGAATTAACATGATTCATTGATGTATTCAAAGTAGCTCAGACTTTAACTTTTCTAAAAAGATATCACTTTAACACAGTTGACTCAAAACACACCATAGATATGGATGTATGAATTCTCATGAATTTTTGGATCTCCACTTGGTCCTGATCTTTAATATCATGCAAATTGACTAAGTGTGGGAACCATTGCAATCTTCCTAGAAGACTAATTTTTCTCTTTAGTAACTTTTTCCTTGATCAATATCATGTTCTAAAATTTTCCCCATGTGATCTTCATTCATATGGGAATCCATCCATATATCAAGCAACTCCTAAAACCTTCATGTGTTTAAGATATGCCATTACAAAATTGCTTACTCACCTTTTACTTGAACTTATACATATAATGAAGTTGAGCTCAAATTTATTTAGCATCATTGATCATTGATGTAATGAAAAAAAGATCATTATATATCCTTTAAAAATTGGGCTAAGTTTTGGAACTTAGTGAACTTATGTCTAAGAATCCAAATATACACCCACATAAATTTTATCATCCTCAATTATATGATCTAAAATTTGGACCATATGATCTTGTCACATAGGAGAATCTAAACATATATCAATCTGATCCTAGAACCCTCACACGTGTGAGATATGATGTCATAAATATACCTCCTCATATTTATCTATCACAGAGTTAATTATGCCTAGAAGAACATAATGAATAACCAGATCAATTCCACTCATGCACACAAGAACTCAATGTATTCTTGAGCTCTGATAGGACCTCTTGCACAACCTTAAATCAACATGGACATCCTTATCCATGCCAAAACTGAAGATCAACAAAACAAACTTCAAACATACTAGTACAAGCACATTACATGCTTTGTCATTGTTACTTAGGATATCAACATACTTATTTCACTCACCTGGACACCTACATAACATCACTAACAACTCTTTAACAATCTCCCCTTTTGTCATTGATGTCAACACCCATCATATAACTCACCTCCCTTCTCTTATCTTTAAGCACTCTCACAATAGGAGCTTTATCCCCCTTTGACATAATGAAAAAGTGGATACCAACTAATCGTAAGGACCTAAAAAGACTACTAATAGGATAATACCATATTAAAAATATAGTACAAACTTCCCCTTATCTTTAGTTTACCTATTCTTGTGTTGATAGCTTCCTCTTGCTACATGTCAACAAACTCTTCAACTAAGCATTACAATCAATGAAGAAAGAACACACAAAAGTATTGAAATCTAATGGAACTCACCATGAAACATCTAAGAAGGAATCCCCCTAAGATCTCTAAGCCATTGCACCTATTGAGCATCTTCAGATCTACACACACAATTAAGAACCACCACACATACTTACAAGCCTTCTCTCTCAAACCACTTCCATTACCATAAATATAAATTCATTACACTCACTAAATAAGAAACATGATCTAAACCAACATGTGAACTCATAATGAAGAACTCATGCATTTCTCTTTTGGATAAACTAAACAAAAAAAAATCAAATCTTCACACTAGGCCTATTTTACTCCTTGTAGTTCTACCTAGAATTTTTAGAGCCCAAAATTTTTAATGTACACACCTTCAAAAATTGAAGATTCATATCTGGAACACTCTCATATTCCACCTTAAGCACACTAATTTTCATTACCTAACTCATCTTCTACAACATACTTCCTTTATAAACCTACTAGTCAATTAGGCCTCAATTTTGACAAAAACATGAATAATTTTAAAACCACAAACCTTCGTATCTTTGTGAAACTTGATTTGATAATCCATTTTTCCCATTAAACCTATTAAAAAATATCAAACCTCACCTCATAAGGAAAACCAATTTCCTAACATAGCTAAAAACCCTATAATCTTCAAATAAACAAGGTCAACAAACTTCCTTATGGTCAACATCCAGATCTAAAACTCATTGCACACCTGGAGACAATCATAACACACTTCTAGACCAAAATTTAATCCTTCATACCTTTGGGAACCCATACATACTATAACCCAATTTAGGCATACTTTCCCTTAAGCCAAAACCGAGAAACCTGAGAGTAATAAATAAATATTCAATTTAACTTCAACATATCTTCATACCACAAAAACACTTGGACTAAGAAAATTAAGCTCAATAGACCTTTCTATGCAAAAATAACATCTTGAAAAATCACAAATCCTCTTTTACCACCTAGAAATATTCAATCTGACCTTGTAAATAGCTCCAACTAAAAAAACACCAAAATCTTGCCTTTTAAGACCTTTGTACATATTGGCATTAATTTATTAAACACATACATACTTTCTTCTCCATAGTAAATATGTCTCCTAAGAATCATAGGTAGAGACACATTACTTCATAATGTCCTAGAATAATGTGAAACCAAGAGTGACCCACAACTCCTCATATTCCTTTTCCTCCTTGGTCATCCGATACTTATAGTTATTCTTCTTTTTCTAGGTTTAAGATAAGTAACATTCTCATCCACTACAATATTATCCTTTTCTTCTAGGATTGGATTGATAATACAAGGATTCAACATAAAATCATGGCATACCTTTTCATCTAAAGAATCCACCTTGTAGTTTAGAAACTCATCATTAGTTACTGACAACTTATATTCTTTGTATGAAAATTAGTCAACAATAATAGGATGTTCACTTGAATCCATACACACTTCAGAACAAGCATCCACTAGTATCTTTGTCTTCTCCTTGAGCTTTCTCCCTTCATTCTCAACATGAGCAGATAATGAGAGCCCTTGGCACTCTTCACCTTTTGTAGAATTATCCACCATAGCAAATAGATTACATGGACTATTAGACTCATCATGACTCATACTTACCACCTTTGGTCTCCATGAGTTAACTACCTTATTCATTATAATATTGATCTTGATTGAACCTAATATGACATGTGGGCATTTACTTTCATAATATAGCAATGTGACTAATATTTTCAAAATTTTAGCAAATTAATCTTCTTGAAATGAACTCAACATGCCTTACCTTAGATGGACAATGTTTTTCAAAGTGTCCCACACCATGAAAATTTAAACACTTAACATTGGTCACACCATTTGAATTATGCCCCACATCATAGTTCCATGTAAACTCATTTCTAATAGCTCTTCTACATTTTCTAGCCTTGTGACCAAATTGATTACATGTGTAACAATAACCATTGAAACTTACATACCTCATGGCATTTGGTTATCTGATCTAATTTGTCTTCATTCTACCATCACCTTCATTCCTTGTCTGATGATTTGTCTTCAAAGTATGATTATCCTTGTTGAAATTAGTATTCATCTTATCTTGGGATGCATTATCTAGTTCTTATTTATATCCAAGACTAGTTCTATCACTTGCATGCTTTTGATCATTCAGAATATTATCTATATCACTTGAGATATTTTCAAATCTCACAAATGACTTCACCTTACTAAATGTCTTCTCTAACTCAAATTTTAAAGACTAAATTTCAATTACATACCTTGAAAATTCATCTTATTTAGCTTTTAGGCTTGTAGATAGGATGTCTAATTGAAAACTAAGATGCTTGACCATATCTTCATGCTCCTTGGCATCTTCATTCATTTTTTTTTCAAACACATTGAATTGTTCCTCATAGTCCTTGATTTATTACTTCATCTTCTTGTTAATCTCCTTTACAATATTCAATTCTTCAAGGGCATTCATCAATTTAGTATCATAGTCCACTTCATCTCTATCAACACCTAAATCACTCCAAGTAGACTCCTTTTAATGTGAGAAACTTCCTTCCTCAGCCATGAAAAGGGATTTATCTCTAATAGGTTCATCATCTTCATAATCATACTTTGAGTCACTGCCTTCACTCTCATTTGATGTACTAAAATTTTCTTTGGTATAGATACTCTTCTTGTTCTTGAAGTACTTCTTGTTGTCATACTTTCTTAATCCTTTCTTTTTTTTATCAGACCTGTATGTTTTTTTGTCTTCATCTTGGTCTTCACCATGATCTTCACCATCATTATTCTTATGGTTATGGGGGCACTTATTAGAAAAATGTCCTACTTATCCATAATTGAAGAATTTGAAGGGTAGTTTACCCTTATAATTTATTGAACCTATTTTTAATTTCCATGTAAACAAAGTAATTAATACATCATCATAAATATAAAAAATGTCAACCTCTTCGGGTTTTTTACCTTGGAACCTTTTATTTGGCTTCATTTCTATCTTAAATGTTGCTTCCTTCTTTGGTGGTATATCATCATTTACTCTCATCTCATAAGCAATAAGAATACCATGCAATTCATCCATATTCAAATGAGTAAGGTCATGACTTTCTTCTACAATAGACACTTTTGGATCAAACTTGAGGGATATAGACCTTAATACCCTTTGAAATAAAATATCTTATTTAAGGTTATTTCTAATACCTCTGATGATGTTTATAATCTCATCAAATCTCTATATAAAGGATGACACAAAGTATGTTTCCTTCATATTGAGACTCTCAAATTATCTTCAGTGAATCTATAATTCAACCAACTTAACCTTCAAATCTCCTTCATATATAATATTCAATTTATCTCAAATTTCCTTTGCACATGTACAATGGATAACCTTGGTTTACATATTCTCTGAAAGACCATATGTAATAGCATTCATTACATTTGATTTTTTTCAAACAACTTCTTATATATAACACTAGATGGAAGAATAGTAGGTGTAGAATAATGATCCACAATAGATTGCCAAATTTCAAACCCTAGGAACATGATTTAGTTTCTCATTCTTGCACTTTAAAAAGCATAATTGGATCCATTAAACATTGGTGCTTGATTAGTAGAGAAACCTCCTTGTATTTTATGACTACCCATATTCTACCTTAGATCACCTTCAAGTTGTCAAAACTTTACCAATGGACCTTCTCTAATACCAATTATTAGAGGTATAATCATTGGGAGGGGGGTAATCAATGATCCTAGATAATTGAACTTCAATTCAAAACCTTTCAAACTCTTAATCAATTACCACAAACATTCATGAAGCATACACATCATCTATAACAATGAATAAAAAGGATAATCAAGATCACACACATAACATAACATCTATGTCAAAAACCCTCTTGGCTAATAAAAACCACTCTCAAGCATATAAACACATGGACTACTTGTCATATAAGATGATCATAAATAAGAGATTGGTCAAGTCCTTCTGACCAAAATTTAGTGTAAAAACCATTCTATAAGGAGCACTTGATTTTAATATGATCAAGTCCTTTTGAATACTTTATTGGTCAATTACTTATAACCTACAACCTTGGTAAATTTATTTTGACCTAAGGCCTTTAGTGAAACACCTATTTCACAAGGAGTAATTGCCCCTAAGGATGATCAAGTCTTTTTGACCTCCTATGGAATGAACACCTCCACCTGTATATTGATGTATTCAATACCTAATAATAGACCTCTAATAACACATCTCACACTCTGATTTACCTCTCAAATCAAACACCAAGCTCACATAACCTTCTCATTGCCTTTTTACACACTCAAAACATATAAAATAACCTTTTGGATCAACCTACTCTTCTTTGCTTATGCTCAGCTAAAAAAACTACAAGATCATTGTTCATACATCAAAAATATGACCTAAAAGTCATACAAATAGTCCTCACTCTTCTATTATCAACAATCCATCTACTGAGCACACCTACTCTCCTATAATTTTCACACACTCTTCTCACACAAGCCTATTACAAGTCTAGAAATCAACATATTTTGATTTCACTATTTATAAAAAAAATCATGATCATCACCATCTTGGTGAACCATTAAACATGAATTATTCCTTAAGGATTCTCTCACATCAATACATATCTCGAAACCATCCTCAAAGGTCATCCATATCATCTATGGGTCTTCCTTAAGCAACTACACCTTCTAATTAGCCCTTATAGGTCTCATGGAGACTTATTCTCCCCTTTATCACTTCAATGAGAAAATTAGAAACATATAACCACCTCCAAATACATATTTCCACTCTACATGACCCCTTAGGCATCTTTAAATGATCACACTCATCTCTACACACCTTTGCATATGCTTAATCAACTCAAACATAGACCTTGCACATAGGAACACCATGAATAATTACATAGTCATCTTATTAAGAAATTTTCATACTAAATATCAATTTTTCAAACCTAAACATATCACATAGATCATAAAAAAATAGTCTAAAACACTCTATAATATCTAATACATCATGAAATATCTATATACCATCAAAACAAACTTGAACAATCTTCTTGGGTCACTTGTAAAACATAGTCAAACAAACAATCAACTTTGGAGCTTAATATCTTTTCCTGTATGAAAAATTAAATCTTATAATCACCATTTTTTGATGCACTTGAATTCCTCTATAAAATTTATTTTTACATCACCTTCAAATTCATATTGGATCATAAGTTATGGCATAAACATTGATCACTAGTTTTTCCCTTTGTAAATTTGAATATTCAAATGCCAATAGTCACGATTAAACTTTGAACATTTTGACATCATCTCATGTCCTTGCATTTAAAATTAAACACACACCATAAATTTTATTATAAATATATTATTATTTACCTTTCCTTTCTCACCATTGGATCTTCATCTTGATTATTTGACTTAATGCACTCCATCGATCTCTTGTACACAACTCGATCTTTAACTGTGCTAAACATTAGACACTTTGAAATCATCTTGCTAAATATGCACAATTGATATATGTATATACGATCATATTATCACCATTAAATATTTTAATAATCTTTATCTTTACCTTTACCTTATGTTAAACATCAAACACTTGTCCTCATCTTGTTGCTTCCTAACATCTTAGAATTAACATGTTACATTGATATTTTCAAAGTAGCTCAGACTTTAACTTTGATAAATAGTTATCAATTTGACCTATTTAACTTGACACACACTATATATCTATATTTATTAACTCCCATAAACTATTATATATCCACTTGGTCATGATCTTTAACATTGTGCAAATTGACTAAGTATGGGAACAATTGCAATCTTCCTAGAAGACCAAATTTGTTACTTAATATTTTTTTCCTTGATCAATATCATGTTCTAAAATTTGAATTATATTATCTTCATTCATAAATGAATCCATCCATATATATATAATCTCTTTAAACCTTCATGCGTGCAAGATATACCATTAAAAAACTACTTACTTAGCTCTTACTTGAACTTAGACATATAATAAAGTTGAGCTTAGATTCATTTCACGCCATCGATATTCGATGCAATGAAACATGAACCATTAGATATAATTTGAAATTTTGTCTAAGTTTTGGAAATTATTTAACTTATTTTTGAGAAGTGAACTTTACATCCATATAAATTTGATCATGCTCAATCACATGATCTAAAATTTGGACCATGTAATCTACTCACATAAGATAATCTAACTATATATCAATATTCTCCTAGAACCCTCACATGTGTGAGATATGAATCATCAATATTTATATTCAAATTTATCTATCATAAATATAATTATGCCTATAAGAACATAATAAATAACTAATTGGATTCCACTCATATACACAAGAACTCAATGCATTCTTGACCTCTGATAGGACCTCTTACACAACCTTAAATCACCATACTCATCCCTAAACATTCTTAACCATGCATAAACTGAATATCAACCAACTACACTTCAAGCATACTAAGACAAAAACGTTTCACAATTTGTCATTATTACTTAGGCTATCAAGACACTTTTTCCACTCACCTAGACACGTCCATGACATCACTGACAACTCTCTAATAGCTTGATCAATGGATATTGATGATGTATTGGATTGGCATGGATTCCTCACTTGATTTATAGTTGGTCATGGATTTACTATGTATTACCAATATGGCCTTTCATGGAGGAAGTGAGTTATTTAAATATAAAAAGGAAGTAAAGATCTATGGTGGAGATTTGATGTTGGGAGATGGAGATCAATAGATGAGGATTATCTAAATAATTTAAAATTCCTTGGAAGCCTATATATTTGGAAGATTATAGATTAGAGGTTAGAATAGATAAGATTCTAGAATCCTCCAATTTTATAATCCTATTAAGGATTTATTAGGCTTAGGGATGGATTAGATAGGAATTAAGTAAGGATTAGGCACTAGGGGTATAGGAAATCCTAGGCATATGCTAGTATGTGGGTAGATGGGTCATGTGAATCTAAAATTCCCAATTAAAAGGTAAGATAGGATTAGGATAGGATAATGGGTATTTAAAATAAATTAATTATTTTTTGGGAATGAATATGGTGACATTAGATAAATGACTAGGAAGTGGATAAATTAGTAGGATAAAAAGGGGATGAATTAGATAAGTGGAATTAGTGTCAACTAATAGGAATTTTAGTGATAGTAATTTAGGTGAGTCAATTTGGATACATACATGTTACCCCTCTTCAAAATGGAATTGTGAGTGAAGTGAAGTGGAAGGAGTAATGGTATATTAAAGAAAAACCTTGTCATGGATGAATGTTAGTAGATGTGATGTTAGGGGATATGATTCACCCTTAAAGGGATATGAGGGGAAGACTGAGATGAATGTCCACTCAAAATAAGAAATAAGGGGTGTGTTTTGATGGATAGACAAGGGTATGGGATGTGAGATATGGGATAGATGATGAAGAAGATAAAAGTTGACTTAAGAAATGAGCAAAAAAATGATAATTCCCCTAGGAAAAACACATGCTCAAGGAGTAGAGATGATGTGTGTCATGGTTATCAACACATACTAAGGGAGAATAAACTAAAACATGATGATGATAGGATATAAGGGCCAAAATATTTAGATTTATCCCAAGAAGGATGCATGCAATGTAGAGCTATAAGCCAGGATAAGATGATAGTTTGATAAGATTAATGATGGGTGTAGCTAAAAGTTAAAGTTGATCAATATGATGACTATGATAAGAGATAATAGTGATATGATTGAGTGACAAAAAGACTATGGAATGAGAATAGATTGAAAAATATAGTGGTTGAGCTATCCTTGGGAACTAAAACATGGCCAAGTGTGACCTACATAATCTAAAAATATCTTAGGCCAATGCATTTCTAACTAAGGGATAGGGGATGACAATGAAGTAATAAAAGATGATTATTAGTGATTAGAGTATGATTGAATGTTACTTTAATGGGTCGAGAGGGTTAGATTAATTATGGGAAATAAGGATGATGAGATGATTAGATAAATGATGAGGGTGTACATGATCAAGCCATCATAGATTTCCTAAGGCTCATCATAGTCTAAATAATTAATTAGATATGGCACTTGGTCGTAATCCTATTATATAAGTATGACCAAGAGGACATGATGCCAAAGTATGTGGGTAAATAGGAAACTTTGCATCCTCAAGGGCATTTATAAGCATTATTATATCTTTAGGTGACCTCATAACATCATTGTTCATTGCCTAACAGATAAAAATAGATATGATGCGAATAAAACATAATAAAAACAAGATAAATAGAATAAATAATTAATGTACATGAGTGTCTATAGGTAGTGTCCAAATGTCTTGTCTAATGATGGGATGTGTGACTAGGTGATGGGTTGGATGATCATGATGTGATTATGGACTAAGGATAGACTTGTATATGGGATAGACTAATGATGATGATTAATATTAGGATGTAGGTAGGGATATGAATGTGTAGGTGGATGTTGGACTAGAGGATGGATTTAGATGAGAATGTGGATATGAAGATGATAAAGGATTACCAAAGGATAAACCTTTCTAACAGTTTAATCTAATAAAAATATTAGGAGATGATGAAATCAAATACCTTCCATAATATCAAAGAAATTATTTTATTGGTGCTAGATATGAAGAAGCAATGATAAGGAAATTTATGGGATCAAGTACCTTCGATACTAGAAAAAGTGATTGGATTGGTGCTAGGCATGAAAAAGCATTGATAAGAAGTGATGGGTGCCAGATTAAATTCTTTGACAAGTTGATGAATATGAATAAAACTTTGTCAAAATAATGAGGAATATATTTGGAGATGGGTCACCACTCATATTTGGTTCCAATATTGAATGTGGTATCCAAATATGGCAAAATAGGAGACAGATGGAGAAGGATGTGACTAGGGGATTAGGCATAAGACAAATCACAATGGATTATTTTTATATTTTTCATATTTTATTATTTTTTAGGATTTTGGAATATGTATGTAAACTATATAAATGGGGTTACAAGAAAATTTAATACCAAGCGTACAAAGATGAGGCTAGATGGAATGATGGATGGGATGACAAAAAGATGAGGGTGATGTGGAAAAGGGGAATGTGGACTAAGGAAGAATGGACTAGGGATTGTTAATGACCACATCGTAAAGGAACTAAATGTTTAGTTTACTTGGTGTCCATTTGAGTATATGCCAAGATGGTTTGAGAATATGTCTCAAGACACATTCCACTCCATTACAAAATGTCAAGATTGGAAGAAAGGATGGACATAATAGGATGTAGGATATGTTGGTGGATGATGAGTGTGATGGAGGAGATTGATAAGGGACATGGATGGGTGATATGGACAAGGGATGTGATAAGGAAGGTGAATTATGCTCCCAAATGTTGAGGTATAATGCCAATAATAAATTATTCTACCATGATATCATAAACTAGTTTTCATCATGGTACGTGCCCAAGGCACTAGAAGACTAGTTTTCAGCATTGGATGAATGATTTTTTTTGAATTTTTTGATTTTTCAAATTTTTCATCTCAATTTTATTATATGTGGGTATGATATGTAGTAATTTTGACACTAGTTAAGTTTTTAACCAACACCTATTCTAGAGATATGTGATGCTAGTATCATGATACTAAATGTATTAAGGTTTGTGTGACCTTCATTGATGATTAATGGAGACCCCTCTAGATATCTAAACCATGTGTCTTCATTTACCCTTGGAGAGATAATGTTATTTGGGGAAGTGATGTATAGTACAGATTATATTAGAGATTCATTTTTATGGATGATAGGATCATGAAAGAATGGTATGATGGGTGATAGAGGATTAGAATTAGAAATCACATACATCATTGGAGATGAGGGACATGCTTCATTATATTGGTATCATTTAAAAAAATACTATAGGAGATCCAAGAAACTTTGAATTTGTGAATCATCATTAATCTGATCACTTGATGGATGATCAGCCATGATTCTAACATTATTTGGATTTTTACTACCTCTTAGTTCTTGATTTTGGGCTTCACTAGAGTAGACTGATTTTTGACTTGAAGCATTATTTTGACTTTGATATTCCCCTAGTGCATGATTTTGGGTTTCATTATGGAGAGATGCTTTTAGATTAGGTCAATGATTTGAATTTATGGGATCAAAGAGAATTTTATTATTATTATTATTATTGACTTTTTGACTATGGTCTTGGACCTTTAGATTTGTGGCACACAATATATTGCTCAAGGAAGGATCTAACAATGTATGGTCATGTTCATACTTATGGAGGGAGGTGATTAGATGATCATTGATGGGAAGAAAGGGGTATATGATAGATTAAGGGGATAGAGATGGTATGATAAGGTTAATGAGGGTTGATGGGGTAGTATGGTCTTCATATGGGTTCTTAGGAGACCTAATTTAAACATTGAATAAAATATCCTCAATATTAACAAAAGGATCACAAGGACTACTAGTAGTATACACATCCAAAAGAGGGTTAGATTTACTCTAATTATCTTCAATAGCTAAATCTTGAAATAATTATATTATGACTTCATCATCTTTATTGGGATTGAAAGGTATTATTGGTGAAGAATTAGAGGTATCTAGATTAAGAGTATCCTAAAAAATATAGCCATTATCAGTATTTGCTACAATGTTGATGGGGGATGATGTTTTTGATGAGGAATATGATTCAAATTTTGGTGTTATACATTATCCTAATGAATATAATACTTTTTATGTTGACATTGATGTAAAAAATGTAATTCTAAAAATAAAGGGTTCATTATCCATGATTGACCTATCAACATGGGGTATTTTATGTGATGGGTGAGAAAGAGATGATGGAGGAACAATGATTTCGATAAAGAGAGGGATATGGAAGGACTCAGGAGAGATGGGATGATTAGCATCATGGGGAGTAGACTCAGATCTAATGGAGGATATGGGTGTGGTGTCTTTACCTTATATTGGGATGGGAAGGGCTTAATCATGATTTGGAAGGGAATCTTGGCATTCCTCTTCTTTTGCACCTAAGGATGGAGACTCATCTGGTTCATTCTTGAGTATTATGTCACCATGGTTGATGAGGTCTTACCTAAAGTCTTGGAAAGATCAAAATCAACTTATGGTATTCCCCAAGATTGGTGATATGTACAATATTTATTATCTCTATACTAAGAGGTTTTGGGCTTATTGGCATCAAAATGTCGAATAGGTGGATAGACCACCATGCTAGTGGTCATGAGTTATTTGAAAAGGGCTTCTAAGGACATAAGAAGAGGGGTATATGGACCCATTTCATTATGTGAATTATATGTGGAAGCATTGGGTTTTAGATTTGATTATTGTTTATGTGACTAGGTGGATGGACTAGTAGTATTAGAGGTGGTAAATATTATATTCCCTTTGCTTGTATGGGATGGGGAAGTTAATGATTTATGACTAGTGTATGGAGGATTGGTGCATGATCCACATGAATGGGATTATATGGGAGGTGAAATGAGTTGAAGGGGGTCAACATCTTTGGGGAGTGGTAAACTCATCATAAATAAATTCAAGATGATCTCATCATTATGGGAAACCATGTATTTGTCAATGAAAATGGGGTCTAACTCCATGGTGATAGATGATAAAGGATGGATGATAAAAGGTAGGCTAAGTATTAGGGATGATATATGATGATGGATGATGAGGTATAATAATGTATAAAAGACTATGATCATATTTTATAACAATAATATAATAGGTTATAATGACTTATCAACAATACCTAGGTATCAAGCTAACAAAAGGGATTGGGGGTTTCATGGGTGCCTAAGTTGCAAAACTAGCAAGATGATGATATGATGGGTGATATTTATGAATAGGCAAGATGATTGGACTAGATTGATGATGACGTGTTTCTATATTTATATTGATAAAGTAATAAAATGCTATAAAAATATCAATTAGGCTATGAGATTTGACCAAGGGATGAGTGATAGTGGACTAAGGTGATAGGATGATAGGATGATAAGACTAACTCAAAAGATTAAATTGATTTGATTAAGATGGGATGGGGTATGCTTATTAGATGAAGGATAAGGGATAAGTATAAGTATGATGATATATGATGAGTAAGTGACAAAGGGGGTAAATATTGGGATGAATTGGATCCATATAAGACCAAAATATCCAACTAGGACAAGATAAGACAAGGTTAAACTAGATGGGTGATGGAATAAAAGTCAAGATAAATGATGATGGGGAGAGTGGGATTATGATAGAATGTGGATGTCAAAATAAGAGGTCACTAGGATAGGTATGGGTATGAATATTTTTTAGTAGGATTAGGATGAGATATGCCTAAAAGGATGTACAAAAGGATGTAGATATGTACAAGAGGGTGATGATGCAAGATGAAAAGATATACAAGATGATGATGGGGTAAGGATGTACATTAGACTAAGGGTATGTGCAAGAGGTTAAGATAAGGATATACAAGATGATTATTAGGTAAGGATATAAAATGTGATGGGATGATGACTAAGGATAGGGGATATAGTGGGACTAGGAAGGGATGAGGGATGTACGATGGGATGATGACAAGGATGCACAAGATGGGATCTGGGTAATGTGGGTGTGACTAATAATGAGAGGTTATAGTGATAAGAGGAGGGTTTATAGGTGGTTTTTGATCCCCTAAGAATAATTTCAATGATTAAATTGGGAGAGCATACACCAACCATAGCCCTCAAGATACAAACATGTAAACAAAAGATTAATTTACCAATTAAGATTTAAGATGTGATATATTTAAAATAACATACAAGATAAATAATGAAATTGATATATATATATATATATATATATATATATATATATATATATATATATATATATATATATATATATATATATATAAAAGATAAAGTGATGGAAATAAATATATACAATATAATTCAAAAATGTTTTTCAAAGTTCCAAAATAAGTCTTTGATAAATGGCCTACAAGATAAAGGTTAGTAATTTTAATTTGGAGAACTTAAATAGGTAACCTTCAAGACAATGATTAGTAGTTTTAATTTGGAAAATTTAAATAGGAAACCTATAAGATAATAGTTAGTAGTTTTAATTTTAAAAATTTAAATAGGTAACTTGAAATACAATGATTAGTAGTTTCAATAAATCACTCTTGAGGGGTAACCTGTAAAATAAAATGTTAGCCCCAAAATATGACCTAAAAAAAGATGATGTTATTAAGAAAAAATAACCCTTGAAAGAAATAAGATTTTTTCCAAACATGAATTAATAAAATACCCTAAAAAAATCATTATTTGGCTCTATAATTTGTTTGGGGTGAGCATGACATGATGCAAGGGTCTGGGGGTGGCAGCCCTCAATAAGGTCAAGGGGCAGTGCCCATTTTGGGATCAAGGGTTAGTACCCCTTACAAGATGCTAAAAATGACTCAAAATTAATTGAGAATGACTCAAAATATGTACTCAAAAAAATTGCAGATAAAATACAAAAATTAATGCAAATCATAATTACATAGTGCAAAATCACAATCAAAGAGTGTAAAATTGTAACTAGCAAACAAAATCACAAGTTATGAGTTACAAATTTGCAGATGGTTAGAAAAACCATGGTGGTTATCTATAAAACTATGAATACAAATGACAAAAAAGTGACTATAGATGACAAAATTTCTATTATCTCTAAATCGAGACTTATGGTTTTATGATAAACTACAAAACCTAAAAATTTAGATTGTGGACCTAGATGGATGTTTACACATGTTATGGTGTATTATATAAGTACATAATATTTTTATTTATAGACAACTATGGTAGTTTTAAAATTTATTTTATAATGCATCCAAAATTTTATAAACAAGTATGAAGATGGTTAAAACCATTTATAATCTGAAGAGTAGGAGATGTTTCTTAATGGATTCTATCCTAAGTCTACCTTATGGAATTTTATAAATAAACTACAAGCATAATATAATTAAAAAGGATAATATTTCAAAATCTTTACTGTAACTGATAATAACACAATTTATAGAGAAAAAATGTAGATTTGTAAGTTATAATTTTGTAGATGATAGGCAGAAAGGTATAAGACTGTGTTTTTGATGACTATGGGTGACCTCTCTATTTTGCTCCTTTCTTGTTGTCCCTGTAAACTCAATAGATCACACATATATAATAAATCCCCTTATAGAATAGGGTTAGTAACAAATATTAATTTTAGATAAAAACCCTTTAGATATAACAATACAAGGGTGTTATATGCCTAACTGTGTGATGATAAGTTCCTACAGAACACAAAATATCTAATTAAAACATGTAAATCAAAGGATAGTGGAAAAACGTTAGTGGTTTTATGAAAATATATAAAATCTCAACTCATGACTTCAATATCATAGTTATTAGGGCAAATTCATAAATCATAAAGTCATAATTTTACATAAATAGGGTAACTTGAAAAATGGACCATTAATGGTTAAAAATAGATTCATGATTGTCACATACAAAACTACTACTCTACTAATAAGGTCCCAAGTCATAGGCTATGATATTGTTGAAGGATAAAAACTATCATGGTCAAGCAGATGGTTAGTATTTAACTAGGAGGTTAGCTCAAAATTGTGACTCATAGGATAAGATCATGACTACACATGACAAAGTAATTGAATACAAGTGTAAAACCATGACTTACACCTATACATGTAAAAATTTAAAAAATCTGATATTTTTCTCCTAAAAATTGATCCTACAAGATACCAAAAGGATTTATAACAAAAAAATGGTTAAATTGGGAGAAACTCCTACCATGGTTGCCAAAACGTAGATGAAATTTGAGCTTAATAAACTTAATTATGAAATTCATTCAACTCAAATATCTAACTACCTAGTAAATTGATAGATCCATTAGAACCTAATGCGAACTAATGAATTTACAATTCTAAACAACATTAAAATTCTAAATCTAAATTATTTACACCATGATTAAATATAATTATATTAAGAGGATTGGGATATGGATTACCTTGAATCAGATTTTTGACATGGTGACATTACTTGATCAATGGATGTTGATGATGGATTAGATTGGCATGGATTCCTCACTTGATTTCTAGTTAGACATGGATTTTATATGGATTCCCAAGATGGTCTTTCATAGATGAAGTGATTTGTTTAAATATAAAGAGGAGGGAAAGATCTATGGTGGAGATTTGAAGTTGGGGGAAGGAGATCAATAGATGAGGATTATCCAAGGAATTTAAAATTCCATGGAAGCCTCTAGATTAAGAGGCTTATAGAGATGAGGGATTAGAAAAAATATGAATATATAATCCTCTTATGTATTAATTAGGCTTGGGAATGGATTAGATAGGAACTAGGTAAGGATTAAGGACTAGGGATGTAGGAAAACCTATGCATAGGCTAGGAGCTAGGTAGGTGGGTCATGGGAATTTAAAATTTTAAAATAATAGGTAAGATAGGATTAGGATAGGAAAATGGGAATTCAACATAAATTAATTATTTGGTGGGAGTTAATAAGGTTAATATAATGATGAAATATGAAAAGGGGGACATTAGATAAATGACTAGAAAGTGGATAAATTAGTGGGATAAAAAGGGCATGAATTAGATAAGTAGTATTAGTGTTGAATAATAGGAACATTAGTGACAATAATGTAGTCTAGAAAAAATGTATGCATACACAACCTTCAATATGTAGGATGCAATGGTTTCATCTTCATTCATCTTCAAGAGTTTAAAATGTCTTTGGTGGGTCTGAAGCTTGTCCATCTTTACCTTCATGTCTCCTTCATAAATAATCTTTAGTTTATCCCATATTTATTTGAATGATAAAAAATGTATTACCATCATAATTACTACCTTTAATAGGCCATAAAGAATAGCATTCTTATCCTTAGAGTTATTTTCACTAGCTTTCTTACCTATTGCATCTATTAACAGAATAAGAGGAGAAATATAACCATCCACAACTGACTAAAAAATATCTTGTCCTTGTGACATAAAATATATATTCATCCTAAAATTTCAAAATTTGTATTTATATCCATTTAATAATGGATCCTTATTGGTAGAGAAACCACCTTGAGCTTGTTGACTAGCCATCCTTGCTTCTAAGATCTCATTTTAGGTATTTAGCCCTACTTCAAAGGACCAAGCTCTAATGAAAATTATTAGAATCCAAATGATTGATAAGGTTGGGTGAATCAATATTAAAAAAAAAAAAACACTTTCCCAAACAATATTCCTTAATCAATCATAGATCATTTAGACAAGCATGTATATCTTAACAAACGTAAGCACCAATACACAAGAGCATAAAACACATGAACATAATATGTATGTGAGAAATCCTCAAGGGGAATAAAACCCACTGAAAAACATCATGAAAAATGTTTCTTATAATACCATGAATAAGTTTTAGTTGAGTATCAACCCAACAAGGAACACCAAACCTTAAATTTATCAACCACCAACTTGACTTTAGCAAGTACCAAATTGATAGGAGGATATAACCCCCTTGTTGATAAATTACCCAATTAATAAACACTCTAAAACTATTAAATTTTCTCTTGTTTCCATCTCAAAATTTATGATTATATTCATTTTCTCTATCACACTCAAATCTACCTCTCACATAAGTAAACATTGTTCTTTACCTTCTTTGCTTAATTAGCCTTTCTATGGCTTGAAATTATCATGAAAGCACTCATAAAAACCCTATTGATTTATATAAATAGTTCATATAACTTATTTTATATGTTTTACCACCTATTAAATCACACAAAATCCTCTTCTTATTCGCTTCACATCTTGTCACACTCAACTCATTCTTATGCCTATATATCTCTAGTATATATATAAGTTTTTGTTCATATCCTTATTAGTCAGCCAAACACACTTATCCTATTAGGTCAGCCAAAAAAAGGTTATTAAATCACCTTATGGACATGGAAAAAATGTTATTTTTATCTCCCTTAGGTCTGACCTTTCTCAAATAGGCCTTATCTCTCTTTAACGTCTCATGGAGACCTAATCCCATTAGGCCTAATTAGCACACATTACCCTTTGATCTTATTGAATAAAATTAAAACACTTTACACAGAATAAAAAAATTATATGTCATTATAATATAACTATGCTAATATAAAATAGGATCCAAAAACATTTTATCTCAAATCACTACTTGGAGCATATCATTAGTACTGTTCATATTAGGTTTATGCATACCAAGAAAGTTTGTCTCAAATAATTGAAGCATAAACACAAATGTTTTAGATAAAAAAGATAAAATATAATATAAAAAGAAACCTAATTACCTTAATATCATCACCATGTGAATTATAATTCATAACTAAGGGTAAAAGGACTCAAACCCTTCTCTACAAGTAACCTACTCAAAACTATAAATTGGTCTCAAAACACAATGAAGGTACCTTGAAATTTTGACACCTGTAAGAACACACTAAAGATATTAAAATTAATTAATATTATATTAAAAAATAATTATATAAACATATATCAAAAATATAATAATTACTAATTACAACCTTTTGTAGTACATACTAATTTGTTGACCTCCTCTCTCACAAACCTTACTTAGTCAGACAAGTCATTTTATCTTCAATATTCTAACCTCTTATATAGGTTTCCAAGGTTATGAAAATAATTTATGAGTCATTAAAGTTCCAAAACACAAAATAATGTTCATTTAATGCTTTAAATAAGGACAAATATCCTCCAACTCATCACTCCTACTTGCTTACTTATAATTGTGAGTTTACATTCAAACATAGTCATGGTGATAATGACTTTAAACACCTATGAAAATAATTTATATGACTATTTATTCATTTTTATGATCATATGAGATAATTATGAAAATATAAAATATAAATATAACATGTTTATATGACAAAATTAGTCTTTCACACCAATCTCATGAACTTGTACCTTCACTATCTCATCTTTACTAGACAGGTCAACTTTTGAGCAACATTTTCATCATTTATATTGACATGAAAAAAATATATTCAATATTAATATGTCTTATATTTATTGAAAAAATACTCCATGCACTTGTATTCAATCCTATTCCATGGCAACACATCCCTAATCAACTTCTCACTTCTGCCTAGTTTTCTCATTAACTTCATTATTAGGCCTTCTAGTGATAGGTCAAATTACATGACCATTTTAGCATATGTAAGGTATATAATATAATAAAAAACCACCATGTTCATAAGTATAAATATTTATCCTTCATCCATTTTAAAACTTTGACTTGGTTAACTCTAACTACTACATTAAATTTCTAAAAAATAAGCCCTTTCTTGTAGGGTCCACTCACTCAACTAACAAACCAATGCCACCTAGAGATACCTGGGAGAGTCCACTACATTATTATATCATAAAAATATGTAATATAATTAATTATGAGACATTTACATCAATATATTCCATATCAAGTAAAATTTAGGTTTTTAAGAGGGTTTAAACCCTCTTACAATCTTAACAATTATTCATACAGGTTATCCCCTTCTTTCAAAAACCAATGATTTTAACATTGATCTAGGACCCTTACCCATATACCATGAATGTATTAGTTTATAATGTAGAGGTTTCACATGCTAATGATTACTTGAAAGTTCTTCGTAGGTTGAGAATCCTTCATTATGTACACACATGAGATCTCAAAACCAATTTCAATGCATTTTATTATAAAATTTGAACATAGATTTGCTAAAAATACCTGAAAAAACATGACACACCACTTATAATTCTCACATTCTCATTATTACCTTAGAAACTAATCCTGATACCTCATTAGGCTATGTTATCTCTCTTTATTTTTTAGGCCTTTAACCTAGAAGTCATATTAGGCCTTAAACCTAACCTTCTTTCCATTTTCCATATTCTCTCCACTTTACATACATGTTTATAAAATATATCACATAATCAAATAATGTAAAACATTATTTATATGAATTTTCAATAGTTAATGTTTCCTTATTAGACCAAATAGGGTCTTGAGATGATCTAGTTGCATACTAGGTCTATAGGTCTTACCCCTATACACTTATCCTAAGGCTCACTTGAGTCATCCAAAGCCTCATAATCATGATCAAATAATATTATACATCCTCTTATGTCTCTTTGTATTCATCTCACTAAGCCTATAAGCTCATTCCTTCTCAGAAGGTCTCTTCATGTAATGAACAATGTCATGACTAGGCTTCTCAAGTTATTGAATCTTGATAACTAACCTTGAAAAAAATTCTTTGATGATTTTACACCTTTATGAAATTATTTTCTTACTCCTTAGAAAATATCATAATTTATTTATATACTTCTCCATGTTCATCATGCACATACTCTTTATATGACTATGTTTCTTATGACTAAGCTTCTCAATAATCTTGTACTTAAGGATAGATACTCAAGCATTCTTACCTTGTACTGAACCTTGAATCACATAAATCATTATTGACCTTGACATCAATGAAAATCACTTCTCAACATTTTTTTCACATCCATGTATCACCACCTTCCTTATTCTTCACCTACTCTTTCCTTGGAGCAATCATTGTTCTCCTCATCATGAGATTTTTTCCAATGTCTACTAATGCAACTTCTATATATTACTCTTCTATCTCAGCCTTAACTAGATTAACTCATGGATGGTTCTCTTGCCTAATTTATTTTTTATGATATTTTGGACACTCAAATTCTTTGTGTCCTTCTCCATATTTGTATCAAATATAAGACTTACTTGATTTGCAAACCACCCTCCAACACCACTATAGGCTCATCATATCTAAAATCATCTTCTTCTTTTCCTATATTTAAATCCTTTTCCATTATATTAATACTATTTTTCACCATGGTTAGATCCTCCCCTAGTGGAATTAAACCCAAATCTTCCCCTTATTGGAGGTAATTATCCTGTTCTTGGCCTTTTTTGATCTTATGAAATATTGTCTATTTTGTTTTTTTCCTACCTTTAAATGCAATTTATAAGCTTCCATGAAAGTATCTATGTATGCTTAGCTCATATTAAATAAAAAATTCAAACCATTTACATACCTTGTGACCATCTATTCTTTTGTTTCAACATGTTCCACTCATATTGAAAGCTTGTAAAACTCATATAAATACTCTTGTATAAATTAATCCTTTTGCCTTATATTCTAGAATATATTGGATAGGATTTATGCATAATCCAAAGGAAGAATTTTTTGTCTAATCTTATTGTCCATCTTACTCCACATGTTGATCTTCTATTTACCCTTTCTCTATCTCTCTTTCTATAGGTAATCCCACCAAATCATTACATGACCCTTAAATTTTGTGCATGTAAACTTTAATTTCTTATTTTCTATTAGATTTTTCCATTTGAAAAATAACTTCATGATATTTACCCAATTTATCAACTCCTCTAGTTTTAAACTACCTCCATAATCTATAATGTTAACCTTGATTCCTTTATTCCTTCTCTATAACACCCTAAACATCCTCTCTTACATTGATGGTGTATGTTATTGTTCATCTTCATGTTGAATTTAATCTTCATGACATGTTTATTCCTTTGTTTCATCTTTCACTTGCTTTTGTATTTAATTTTGAACAATTATTGTTAATTCTGCCACTTACCTCTATAGCTCTTACATTATCATGTTCATTTAATAATGTTAATAATCATATTATAATTACCACTACAACTCTTACATAATCTTAAAAAATAAGTGGTATTTAAACATTGATAATAACTTTTTATTTAAAATAGATTGGATAAAATATTATAATTTAAATAATAATAATAATTTTTAAAAATTAAAAAAAGATTAAGGTATAATAAATTTTTATGTAAAATATATTAGATAAAATATTCTAATTTAAATAATAATAATTATTAAATACTAAGGTAGTGGAGAAAAATAAATGGAGAAAGAGGAAGAAGACCCTCAACATTTTGAATTTTTATTTGAGCGAGAAAACCAAAATGTCTATGAGAACACCAACATGAAACCAAGACATAGTAATCTGAGTAATAATGATAGTTCAAAATTTAATGCTTCCCCATGTGATGGTTCCCATGGGAATTCTATGGTGGACAAATCTCCAAAAGAGATGGATACTCCCCTAGAACCGACTGATAATATTGAAAAATAATAGGTTACAAATGGATCACGTTCATCCAATGTGCCTCCACTATCTTGGGTGGATAGAGTAAAAGGTAAAATCCTTGTGGGCCATAAACTATCGGGCCTCTAGATCTTCCTAACTATCAAAAATGATGAGGTATGTGTAACTATTCTGATCTTATGGTGGAACTAGCTAATGTGGAATTGGAAAAATATATTTTGGCTAGGGTGAATGGTTTTTGACTAAATATAGATTCCTTTTGTAGTTGTTCTAACTTAAAATGGAATCCCAAAGGACACCTGGAGGTGGTGGCCTTAGCTAAAGAATTTTTTATAATTAATTTATCTTTATAATAAGATTAAATTAAGGTTATTTTTGAATCACCTTGGTTCATAGGCAAATTGAGTGTTTCCATAAGGAGGTGAGAGGTTGGTTTGAATATTACTAGTACTACCATGTATGATATCCTTATATGGGTTATTATCCTAGAACTTCCCCTGGAATAGACACCTAGAAGTCATTCTAGGGATCACTAGAGCTCTGGGTCATCCCATTACTATTGGTCTACTTACCCTTTCTCATTGAAGGATGGTTGTGGCATAGGTCCACATCTTCCTTTTAGTGGATAAACCACTTTTTTAGAAAATAAAAATCAAGTCCAAATATGGAGAATGGACATAACATATCATGTAAGATAACAAATATATCATTTACCCATGTTGTAACATCTTGAGTCATATGCAGAAGGACTAATTGAATAAGAATCACATGCCTATAAATCCCAAGAAAACATGGACCAAAAAATCCACTCCATAGTTATAAATGAAGGATGATCTAGTTCTAAAGATTGAAACACCCAAATATTCTCCATTTTCCCCTCCATAATAAGCTCTGATAGGTATTTCTTGTGAAAATTATTTTTCTCTTCTTGATTTATTAATAGATTCTTATCCTTAGTGACCTATCCCCTCTAATGATGGGACTTGTATATTCCCTTATGTTATTTTCCCCCTCTCCTAGACCTACCCCACTAATACAAATGGTGGAGATAACTCCATAGGAGTCCCCATGCATCCCCTCTTCCTAAACAATTTATCCTTGTTTTCCTTATGGTAGATACCCTTCTCACCCCCACTAGACCCTATCTCAAGCCATTTTTTTTCACCATTAAAAATGCCCCTAAAGTTTCTCCTCCTCCCCTTTCCCCTTTGTATTCCCTTAACATATCCCTATTCTCCCCCACCCCTAGTCAACCCTATTAGATCATCTTCTAGATTTAGACTAACCTTTGAAACATGGAACCTTCTTAGAGGTAGCTTAGGATTTAGCTCATAAAATCCCATTATTTTCTACCTTGAATAGTGAAATAGGCCTCACTTAGAGGATGCCCTAACATCTTCCTATTTTAATCTCTTAGATCCACCCAAACACAAAGGATAATGATATTCAAGTAAATCCCCAACCCCATATGTAATCCAAGAAGAGGGGTTTACTACACTTTCAAAGAATAGAAAAGGGAGAAATAAAGCTAATATTTATGTCATTCCATAGCTAGTAGGTAGATCTCCCTAAATGGTTACAATGAATATTAAAATATCAAAATAAATAGAAAAAGATTCCTAACAAACCCTGAAAATAACTAAGGATCAGAAATGAATATTCATACATGGAATGTTAAAGGGTTAAACAACCCTAGAAAGTAGAATACCCTCTACAACCTCAAGAAAAGAATTGACCCAACCATATCACTTATTCAAGAAACCAAGATGTTTGAGAATGCAATTATTATATATGTCAAAAAAGTCTAGAGGAAAGAAAAATTAGTTGCCTCTAAATCTAAAGGTGCCTCGAGGGGTCTTGCCATTTTTTAGAATCTAAAAATATAGAAGGTGTCCTTCATTTTAAAATTAGTGAAAACATTTCTATTCTTTTTAGAGACTTAAACATCGATGAGGATTGGATTTTATCCAAAATTTATGGCCCAAACTCTAAAAATCCATGGAATAGGCTATGGGAGGATCTACTCTCATTCTAGATGGAATTATATTATATATATAGATTTCAATATCCTACTCATTCCCAATGAAAAAAAGGGGACAAATAGATCTCATGAGATCATACTTGATTTTAATGATTCCATCTCAAGTTCAAGCCTAATGGATATGGACCTAGAAGGAACCCTTTCACTTGGTCCAATAAAAGTATGAGAGATAACCTAATTTAGGACTTCCTTGATAGGTTCTTGGTATCCTTAAATTGGGACATATAAATCACAAGCAATCTCTCCTCTTTATCTATAATCAGTTCTGACCACAATCACCTAATTTTTTAATGTGATTTTTTTCAAAACCAAAGAACATTCATTTTAGATTTGAAATCATGTGGCTCCATCACCCAAACTTGACCAAATATCTAAACGAATTTTGTAAATAACCCTTCTTAGGTATTGATATGTATATCCTAGACAAAAATCTAAATTTTGTCAAAGTCAAGCTAAAAAATAGAAAAAGCAAGTTTTTGGTGACTTTTTTCTAAAAAAAGAAGGCTTTAGAGGAGAAATTAATGGTAATTGAAGAAATTTCAGCATTGAAAGGAAATAATTAATAAATTTACCAAAAGGAAAAATAAATTTTGTGCTAGCTCCATAACTTAGAGGTAAGGGAAGAGTCTTACTGGCAACAAAAAACTAGGTGCAATTGGCTAAAGGAAGGGAACATGAATACCAAATTCTTCCATCACTCGATGACTAGACATAGTAATGTAAACAAAATAAAATAATTGGAAATATATAATGGAAATCTTAGCAAATAATTTGAGGATATCTCCTACCACACAATCAATTTCTTTAAAAATATACTCATGGAAGAAGGATCCCTAGATGAATAACTAGTTGACACTACATAGAATAATTTCAACCAGGTCATTTATGATTCCAACAATTCTAAATTGACCAAAAAATCATCAATACAAGAGGTAAATAAATGTTTTTTTTGAAATGGATGGATTCTAGGCCATCGGTCTTGATGGAATCGATATTTTTCATACCAAATTTGAGGTAGTAGTGAGTGAATTCTTTCAATCTAGAACTATTCTAAAAGAAATGAACAAAACCTTTTTAGTCCTTATCCCAAAAAATATAAGATAAAATAATCTATAGTATTTTTGGTCAATAAGCCTAAATAATATAACTTACAAAATTTTCTTGATCATCTTGGTGAAAAGAATGAAACACCTTATGGATAAATTTATTGGGAAACAACAAGGTGCATCATGGCTATGAGATAAATAATAAATAGAATTATCTTGGTACATTAAACCATCCACTCTATTTTTAAATCCCTAAGAAAAGGCATGTTTGTTAAGATAGACATCAACAAAGCATATGATCGAGTTTCATGGGATTTTTTAATTGAAGACCATGAATAAATTGGGATTCAATTAGGACCTAAGGAGAATCATATGGAATTGTATTTCCACACCTAAATTTCCCATAATTATGAATGGTGTCCCTAAAGGATTTTTCTTATATTCTAGAGGTTTAAGACAAGGGGACCCTCTCTTCCCATATATTTTTATTATAGTGGCAAAAACCTTGGGGAGAATCATATTGAAGGCTCGTGTGCAAGGCCTAATCAAAGGCATCTCAGTAGTGCTTAACACTGAATTGGTCACCCATGAATAATTCATAAAAGACATGATCATCTTAGGAGAGGCTTTGGTGGAGTAATATAAACAATAAAAATCCATTCTCAATAGCTATTAATTAGTTTTTAACCAATTCATAAACTTCTACAAAAGTTCCCTTTTTTTCATCAACATTCCTACCATCTTACAAAAAAGAATAGCCAGCATTCTATAATTTCATTTGAATCAATTATCAAAAACATATCTAAACATTCCAATATTTGAAGGGAAAATGAAATCCAACCTCTAGAAACCCCTCATTGATATAATTTAGAAAAAACTTGTAGGGTGGAAAGGTCATCTTCTTACCCAAGATGGCTAATTTTAGCTGCTCAAAGCCTTTATTTATAGTATCTTATTTTACATAATTTCAATCTTCTAAATCCCAAGTAAGGTGGAAAAAAAGATAGAAAAAATACAAAAAAAGTTCCTATGGAGGGGTACTGAATACCATTTTAGGTTTCACTTGGTCTCATGGGAAGAAGCTTGCCTACCTAAAGCTAATGGGGAACTGGGGATCAATATAATTAATTATATAAATTGGGCACTCCTATATAAAATGAGATATAATATTATGAAATAAGATAAATAATGGTCTAAAATAGTTAGGGCTAAATACCTAAAAATATCTAAGGAAGACTGCCTTCTCTAGGAAGAAGGCTTAGTTGACAAATCCACTTTTTGGAAGGTTATCAGTTGCTACAAGGACCTCATACTAAAAGTAATTAAATGAAAAATTATAAATGGGGATAAAATAAATTTTGAAGAGGATGAATGAATGTCCACTCTTTCACTAGCTTCACATGGTATTTAAACAAATTTATGTTTGGTCTTCAATGAAAGATGAGGCATTGAGGTCAAAAATTCCTGAGAAAATATTGAGGGATTGAAATCTTGTAAAGTCCTCCCCATACAAGGTTACACTAATAATAATACCAATTAATTTATATTCTCAATTCATCCATCAGATAAATTCACATCCCCATGTTCCCTAAGGACAATCATTTTTTATGGGTGGTTGAAGATAGTGAGTAGTACTCAATCTCCTCCAAACATGCTAATGACCTAAAACTAGAAGATGAATGGAACTACTAGAAAGACTTGTGGATTAAAAACCTCACTCCCAAGATAAATTTATTCTTTTGGATAGATTCTCAAGACAATATCTTAATCATGGAAAATTTGGCAAAAAGAGGTCTCATCATACCTAGTTGATGCCTGCTATATAGGAAAGTT